>CAOKZL010000366.1:600000-756514 GCA_948472985.1 Iguana delicatissima | reverse complement strand
TCAGGGCAGCTTACAGCATTCAAAGAGATAAAAGCACATCAGAACAATAAAAACTGAGTGGAATGGCTAAAGAAATCAAATACAAAAGAGAGAGCACAGATTCAGTGGAAACCTCAAAAAGAAACAAAGCCAAGCAAAACCTCAGCCACTGCAATCACTCTATAACTTAAATGAGCTTGTATTTTGAAAACCGGACATAACTTCTGTTACCCTGTTTACTGGGGGTCCCGCGAGGGACACCAAATGTGCTCAACTATAGGTGGGGAAAATTAGCTCAGAGCACGCTCTAGCGTTACGAGAAGCAGGGTAACTTAGCAGGATCTTGTAACCCAGTGTTTACGGGGTCAGGCCAAGTCAAGAAGCAGACCGGTTTGAAAGCAATGAATGATCTTTATTAAATATAGGCACACAATGTAAGTAACACAAGCACACAGATAACTAAGGAAAATAAAGATGTGAGTAAGATAGCGGGATTTTCTGAGGGATAGTTGATTCGAGTGATACGAAACCTGTTCCAGAAGCCCGGGAGAAGATAGAGAGCGATGGTGGGGTTCGGTATGGCTCAGCATGTGGAGCTGAGGGGAAGCTCACCAAGCAAAGAGGCAGCAAGGTGGTCTGGAACTCGGGAGCGATCCGAGGAAGGTCTTGGAATCGGGGGTTTTCATAGGGAGAAGTGTGACTGCAGGCTATGCCTTACTCAGGGACAACAATGAGTTTGGGGTGTGAGACAATGTCTCCGAAAGGTCACAATTTAGCATGATGGAATCAGAGCTGAATTAACAATGGTGTAGCCAGTATGTAAATGCGCAACGCTTGACAGTGGGTGGTTCAGCCTTTGTCAAGTTGCCTGCTTGGGGCAGGGAGCCTTTTGTAGGTAGCGCGCATACATAATATGGTGTTTGCCGGGGAGGTCCCTGAAGCTGCAATCTGGCTATTTCCGGTTTGCCTGTATTGTTTGAGAATATTTCAGCTGTTAAGTGCCAAGCCTAGTTTTGTGCTTGTGCAGGGGTCTCACAAACACGTGGAGAGGGGTGGTATGGTAAGGCCGAATTATGATATCAAAGTGATATCGGGTGCTATCACCAGGTAGGCCTAAACTGAAGTAACAATCCCCCCCCCCGAAAATGGACGATGTTGGGACAATATTGGACATTTTCCAATTAAACGTTTCAAAACAAATTTAGTGTCGAATAGGGGTCTACAGGCACAGAAGTCGTATCACTCCTTGGGTCAAGGGGCTTTTGCAATGAGCTCAAGAAATTCCTATCTTATAAAAACATTCCTATCTAAAAAACGAAACCTAAACACATTCACACATACACAATAGCGGTAAACAATGAGCAATAACCAATGAAAGAACCCTTCCACCAATGGAGAAAGGCAATATAGCAATGCAAGATGAAACAATCCATGAAGTACTGTGAATCCAGTGCAGGGTCTGGCAATGAAGGCATTCCAAGGAGCAATTGGTCTGGTAGGGATGATGGAACGAGAGTTCGTAGTCCAGGGGGAGGTGAGGTGCAAACAAAAGTCTCTGCACCCCCCCCCCGAAGCAGAAAAAGTAGCACGAGCAAAACATAAGTCCATCCAGGCAGCGGAGCAGGAGCGGCAACAAAATGTCCAAATCTGCAGACCAGCTAGCCAGGGAGCGCTAGTTCTTTGCAGGAAGCAGCTTGCTAAGTGTCGGCAAGAGGAATAGTCCAACTGGCAACTGCAAAACTTCGTGGAGCCAAAGAGTTTGGCAAACAGTTCTTTAAATCCGTTGGGGAGTGGCTGGATCACTCCTTCGTGGGTCCCACAGCTGCATCAGAGGACTCGAGTAATCTCCAGGACCTTGCTCCTGACTGGAGTGGTGATATTTCAGATTTCACCCTCCCCCACGGTGTCCGGGGGTGATGGTTGGGTCCGGGGGTCGTCCTGGTTCTCAGGAGCCATCAACCTGTAGCTTATTGGTGTAAGACTGACATGATTAGTAGCCAATGTTTGAACCAAATGCAAATTAATGGCTCGGGGCCTACTAGGAGTTGGATTCGAGTTCCAAAACCTGAGATATGGGGATGCTGGGAGTGAGCTGTTTACAGCTGAAGGTGCCAAGGCAGAGGTTCTCTCATAGGAGGGTACAGGGGTGACTGCAACAGACTGTGGTCGCCCTGAGGTGTTGGTTGGTCTGACCAGATGCCAGGAGACGTCAGCCCTCTGACCGTGTTATACCACTGGTCTAGATCGGGCCTGCAAAGCTCAGGGATCAGATGGACCACACGAGCAGGGCGCTTTGTTTAAAACAATCACACACAAGTTGCCCTTGCTGAAGCCCTGCTTGCAATGGCCGTGGTACACACTTGCTCAGACTGAACTAGGCTAGGCTCTGGTCTTCTTCTTCTTCTTCTTTTTTCTCTGCCTTGGCAGCAGGGGCCCCCAAACTAGTGAGAAAGACAGAATGAACCAAATCAGAGACAAGCAAGTGGACGCTTGCTCATCGCCAGGACGGACGCGGACTCTCTCGGTGATTGGTCAGGATGGTGGGGCATATGTATGCAAATGCTCTAATAGCATATGCAAATTAGACACAAGGCACCGGGGTTGGGCGTTGAGCCAATTGTGTGGGTCACTGGTCCTTATGGGCATTGAAGAGTAGTTCTAAATTTGAGAATTCAAAGCCGAATTGAGTGACAAACGAGGTAGCAGCTCAGATTGTTCTCACCCTAACAATCCAAGCACGCAGATGGAATGAGGAGAGAGGTCTCTGAAAGGTGGGGGTCATTCTGGGCAGTAGACCGGGAGTCCAGAGTCAGACCTAAACTGCAGTAACACTTCTCAATTATTTTCCTAGATAGTCTTGGAATGTTTTGTTTTTTTTTTAAAGGGGGTGGAGAGATATGATCACTTCCGTAAACCACATATGGCTAATCTGTAAACCCTAGGTTTTCTCAATTGCCGTGTAATCCATAGGCCATGTTGGTTGGAAAGAATCTGGAAAAGTTACTTTTTAGACTGCAAATCTCAGAATCCTAGTCCAACATCCCACATCTAGTCCAACATCCCACTTTTAACAGTGAATAGCCAGATATCTCTGGGTAGCCAGAAATAAGGCACAGAAAACAACAGATCACTCCTCCTACTTTATTTGCCTCAAGCAATCTGTTACTTACGGTTCCACTTAGGAAGTCTGGCCAATAGCCACTGATAGCCTCCATTAACCTGCTCAATCCTCTTTAAAAGGCTGCATCAGATCTTGTGACAATCTCTCATGTTAATTATATATAAAGTCAACCAGGAATATGAGTGGGAATGCCAGTGTACCAGATATTTGCTACTCTCATTGTTTCATAGGTGTTACTCAGTGATCTGATAAAAGATTCATCTCAGGGTAGAAAATAGAAGGGTTATATTTATTTGGCCCTTTCAGAAATCACTATGACACTTATTATTTGAGTAAACTCGTTGAGAGTACCTGTAGATTTTTGTGTATCTTTTCCTTTGCTACTGTAGAGATAACTCTTCAACCTTATCCTTTCTTGAATATCCATCAGGCATCTGGTACCATGACTATAGCACACCATAATATGTTTGCCACATAGATCACATTTTTAACATCCAGGGGTAGCAAAGAGGAGGGAAGATACAAGCACTTGGGTCAGTTAAGCCCAACTAAGGCCATTTCCACACGGGGTATTTAAAACGGTGCAATGTGTCCTCCATGGAGGACGTCTGCACCTTGGAGCAGACTGGGTTCAGACTACTTGCTGTAGATTTGCACCTCAGTCCACTCCGGAACGACCCCAAGTGGTCCTCCAGCATGCTTTTGAAAGACCTGATTTTTCCTGTCTTTCAAAAGCACAGAGTGCGCCACTGCGAGCCTGCTCCCTTGTGCAGATTTGCAGGCTTGCACCAATGCGATCTGCCAAGGGCAGACTTTAGGCTGGTGAGCATCACTGGTTGGTCGAGACCCACGACCAACTGGAAGCTGCCATTTTGGACGCCGGAGCAGTGCGGAGCGACGAGCACACACTGCTCCTCCTCACCCCGGACTGGACCGGACTGCCAGAAGATCCTGTAAGTAGCGGCGCAGGGCGATTCCCCATGCCCCATGTGGAAATGGCCTCTTTAATAGTAAATAGGATCTTATGACATACTGTGCAGGCAACTGACTTGTGTGAATCAGATCCTGACGTGGCTGATTCCCACCTCTTCTCCTCTATGCCCTTGCACCTTAGCTTGATATGCCTTAAAGATGTGTGTGTGTGTGTGTGTGTGTGTGTGCAAGAGAGAGAAAGAGAGAGAGAGAGCCTCCTGAATTATGCTGTCCTGGTGTCTGTCAACTCTGGGAAGATGAGGCAGATTGACTCCACAAAACAATCTTTCTCTTGCCCATGGAACAGAGCTTGCAAAAGTTACTTTTTATTGCAGTTCCCAGCATCATCGAGCCAACATGATCTTTGCACATAATGGCTGAACAATTTGAGGAGTTGTAGACAAAAAAAAAAAAAAATAATATTTTCAAGCTCTGTTATGGATCTTGAAGCCCTGTGTTATCACCGTGGACTGGCCTGGCTTTGGAAGATATTAGATATCGTTTGATATCATAATTCGGTCTCATTTTGCCACCCTTGGCCAAGTGTTTGTGAGACCCCCGAACAAGATCAGAGCTAGGCATGGCCCTTAATTGCTGAACATTCCTTTCTCCACTTAGGCAAGTCAGACTCAGCCAGATCTTACTTTAGGAGACTTCCCTAGACAAACACCTCATTAAAGATGCACGCTACTACAAAGAGCCCCTGCCCCGAGCAGGTAACTCGACGAGCTAAATGCTTAACTGCCCAAGCGAGCTGCATCTGCATACTGGCCATTCCATTGTAGATTCAGACTTAATCCCATCATGTTAAATTCTGACCTTTCGGAGGCATTGTCTTGCGCCCAAACCTCATTGTTCCCTCCTAAGTACAGACTAGCCTAAAGTCATACCTTCCCTATAAAACCCCCCAGTTCTGAGAGCTTCTTCAGATTGCTCCCGAGTTCCAGATCACCCTGCTGCTGTTTTGTCCGGTGAGCTTCCCTCAGCAAACCACGCTGAGCTTCTTCTCTCCATCTGCAACTTCTTCAGGATTACGAGAAAGGTGTCGTATCACCCATTTCCCCCGAAAAACTCTCATTTCTTATTTCTTAGCTAGCTGTGTGGTTGTGTTGTCTTAAGTGTTTGTCTGTTCTTAATAAAACGTCATTTTTCTATTTTAAAATCTGTCTGACTGCTTGACTGACCTGACCCCATAGACCCCATAGTAAAAGATTCCGTTGCGTTGCCTTGCCTCTCGTTTTGCCAACTTGTGCTCTGAGCTAATTTTCCCCACCTTTGCTGGAGCACAATTGGAGTCCCTCACGGGACCCCCAGTAAAGAGGGTAACACTTGAGAGGCAAGTCTGAGGAATTCCCCATCACTGTAAAGGTGATCAGGGTATTTATCAAGCCTCCTTTGCCTTTTTAGTTCTGACACATCCCAGGAGAGGCATGAACCTCTGCTTAGTTTCTCTAGTGCCATGTGAATGAAATCCGATGCCATGAACAGATGCAGATGAATCAGAAGTGTCATTACTTGTCTGAGAAAGCTGAATGCCATCAACACTGAATAATTCCTCCCATGAATGTTTCTCCTTAATGCGTGACACCCTACCAATCTTGAAAGGACAAATGAAATTTCCTATTGACTTCCATGCACTATTCAGTTCTGTTGAGTCAGTTTCCTCCAGCTTTTCCAGACTCTTCTGAGCAATATATTAGATCAAAGGACATACATTCTGGAACAAAGGTGCCAAATTTGTTGAATATTTATGCAGACCTGGAAAAAACAAAACAAAGTCTTGCCCTTCAGAATCTGGGCCAAGTTGGATTAACAACATCTGCAAGGAAGGAGTCACCCAGACTGAAAGAAGGTAAGGAGTTGGATTTCCCATGGCTTTCCCACATATAACCAATTATTTAGTCACTGACAATGCCACAAATTAGTCCTGCAACAGGCTTTTGACACCGTGGAATTGGTGTAGAACAAAAAGGAACCATTTCTGGCCACACATGAGAACTTTCACATGCTCCAGTCATCTCCAACCATCTGTCAAAGAAAAATACTGAGTTTAACATTATTGCAACACACGTGAAACTCAGTGTCGTGCACCCAAGAACCTAATAGAACCCTGAAATATGTTAGAACGGCTGACTGAATGGCTACTGTGGAGAAGCTATGGCAGAGAACTCTCCATGGATGAGCTTCACATGAAACATACTGACCGGCATCAGTTGTCTTAGTCAGCAATTTAATTCTTCACTAATTTTGTTCTTGAAAGAAATAATGAGTAAGTTTAGAAAAAAAAAATCCGCTGCAAAAAAGTATTTGAAAATAGCATGGTTTTTGAAGACAGCATAGTTCAAGACTTATTCTGAGCAAAATTTATACCTGGTATTTTTGCACAGAAAACAACATTTTCTGTGCGAAGAAAGCTATTTCCTGGTCAAAAAACACTCTAATTTGAGACTTCTTCTGCCTAAAATTCACACATGGCTTTTCCTTTAGAGCAAATAATATTTCTGTGCAGAGATATCATTTTCTGTACAGAAATGGTTGCTTCCCAACCAAAAAAGTGTAACTTTATGCAAATTTGTGCAAATGTCCACACTATAAAGATTCTAATCTGTCCAGCTTTGTCCTTGTTGAGGTTTCTTGATGATGCTGAACATCATTGGCACTTAAGAAATATGGTCTTTGACAATTTTTGAATATTCTTTCCATCCTTACTTTTAGAAGAGATATGAAATGGGACAGAAGTAGCTATAACTGCGGATTGAATGGTGTTCTTGACTATAAGACTGATGGAGATTTGGGTGGAGATCAGTACTGAAGACAACACAGTACCTTATTTAATGGAAGATAGACAAACTGCAGGGTTTTGCTTTGTTTTGTTTTGCCACCCAAAGGAACGTGCACCTGCTGAAGGACCAGTCTGTTGTTTAAGTCCCTCATTTCCATCAATTTCTCCAAAGCACAAAACACAGCGAACAGTCAAATCTGACCCATTCCTTCAAGTATTACACTTGATGTTAGCCAAAAGGTTGAGAACTAGAAACCCTCAAAGTCTGGAACAATCCTGTCCAAGCAAACATCATAGTTTGCACTAAGGGATTTCCTGATCTAGGGTTGGATCCCTTTGCTGTGACACTGTTTGTGTCTTGGGTGTCTCAAATGAAGGAGCCATCTCCTTACAATTATCTCCAACTCATCTATGTACAGTAAGATGTAAAACCAATTCAGATTTCACTAGATGCTTGTTTACTATTCCCTGTGGTTTTGGGAACCTCATCCTTTCCCGCTGGTGGGGCTGACTGTCTGGGTTGTCTTTTTCCCAGTGCCACCAAACAATGAAAACACATTAGATAGACTAGGCCCTCCTCCTCTGGTGAAGAGGAAGTAAAAGAAAGTTAAACAGATGCTAAATAGGGACTTCTAACATTTTTTCTCTTTTCTTTATACCCACTTTTTTAAAAAAATCAGAGAGATGTTGGTTATGTCCAACAACTTTTAAACTACCAGGAAAAAATGTATTAAAATGTATTAAAATATATTAAAAAGGGTAAAACCCCCACATCAAGATAAATAAATGACTCCCCTCCTGGACTCCTCACAAAAATTAGGCTTGGTCAAGCATTAAGGGCTCAATCTGCCCAAAAGTAAATCAAACCACACACCCAAAATGGACAAACAAACAAATCAAAAGAGGAGTTCACAGATGTCACCAGAGGCTGCTGATGCCACATGATCAATTGTAAATACAATGCAACACAATACAATACAGTACAATACATCAGAGCTTCAGTTAAATGTGCTGCCACCATATTATGAGGTAAAAACAGCCAAGGTAGTCTGCTAAAGTTGAGTTACTGCATAACCATTGGATGTGTCCTGTAGTATGTAGACAATGAAGATGAGCAACAAATCAGGGCTTAGTCCTGTCCAGAACAGGGCCAATATTGCAGCAATCAGCTGAAAGGCCCTCTCTCCCCATGCATTCAAGAACAATTGCTCTCCACGGTAGGAGCATTCTGACATGCTACTTCTTTAACAATTGGAAGTGAGAAGGATGCTGAAGGGTGGATCCAGATTAAATAGGTGATAAACTCTTCTCCCCAGCATCAATGCAGAATACAGCTGCACACTGACACACCCGTTCATTGACACAAAATGAGAGACATCCTGTTAGTGACTTACATGTGTTAAGTCAGTAACTGGGCACAAAAGGCTACTCTCTTCCAAAAACCTCACACTACCTGGCAGCTGTTAAGTCCTCAAAGGGATTTCTGCTGCTTCTTCTTAACAGAAGGAAGTGGGGGTGGGGGTAGGGGAGATATGAACCAGACTATGAAGATATATCTTCTTTAAGCTCCTGAGGGATGAAAAAGGCAAGTGCACTCCATTGAGAACATACCTTCATTTTCTTCCCAGCCAATCTGAGACCAGCTGTTTCTCTATAGCGTGAATCTTTTCCCCTTTGATGCCCTTCCCCACCAGTAAATGATGGCTGGTGGGTGAATATGGAATTGTGCATACAGAGCTATGCTTACATGTAGAATCTCTCCCATTATGTATTACCTCTTCTCTACTACTATCAAATACATGCCATTGCGTAACTGGAGGATCTGTTCAGATGGAAGAAAGAGACTTCGGCCCTTTCCACACTTTACCTTCTCATGTTGTCTTCCAGTCATGATCATGGCAGTGCCTTCGCTGGGGAGTGTGACAGGAATGCTCCCCTCTGCACTGGTCTGGTACCATGCTGAAGAGAGTGTAATGGACCTGCCTTTTCCCTCTGCAGCACAGCCGGTCACTTTCCTATGCTGCACTGGGGCAGGAAAGTGCTGGACGGTTGCATGATCGGGGGTCATCAATGAGGAAAACCTGTCAATGATTTACTCTGTGATCGTGCTGGCTGAAGACGGGACCACAACAACATCTTGTGGAAGCATCGTCCCTTTCTTCTCCCATCCCCATTCCAGGATGAGAGCCTCCTGTGGAAAGGACCTTATCTGCAACATCTTTTCTTTTGGGAAGGATGGAAAACACGTCATAATGCCACAGTCCAACTTTACACAATTTTTTTGTTTTCATTCTGTTTTGTTTCATATATGTGTGCTTTGCTGCTGAAAATACTCTGTATCGCATTAAAACTTAACAGCTGCTCTATCACTGATTAAAAATTAGAGTAAATAAATTATAGCATGTTGCATTTCAGAAATGCTAAGCACTATAATGGGATTAACTTTTTTCATACATTCAACCTTAATTGGGTATTTGAAGGTATAATTTCACATTTTATTTTGCATATCCAGCTGACATTAATGTTCTGTTTGAATTGCAGTGCAACCAAGTTTCTCAAATACTAATAGTATCAACTTAGAAGCTGTGATTCCATCATTTACATAGATAGGAACCTTTGGTGAGTATCCTGTAGTGATTGTATTAGTTACTGGTTCCTGTTGTTAACTTTATTGTGCAGAAAAGTCCCATGTAGAACTTACAGGAGTTTTAATGCTGCTATTTTGGTAAGGTGACTCGGTATCTGTAATTGTCTTCAAAAGTGAGGGGAAATCAACTGTTTAACAGATAAGAGTTTACTAAAATAGGTAAGCACAGAACATTGCAAGAATGTTCCAATGAATATAGGTTAGAATTCAGTATGGAGCCACAACTGATTCGTATTCAGAAGGCTACAATTCATGTTCATTGCATGATTGCCCACAATCATAAAGACCGCTAATCCTACTGTAATACCCATCAAACACGATAAGCAATGGAGATCTGTTCTTCTGTCAGTCAGGGTGCAACAGACTACATTTCCACCCCTTTCCACCAGCAATCTTCAGTCTGAAGACAAACTGAGACAGGGATACTGCTTTGGATTGCCTCACCAAAGATTGCTGGGTGGAAGCATATGGAAATGTCAGCCTGTAGTGCTCTAATCAACAGCAGAACAGGCCTCCATTGCTCGCAGTAGCCCGTGGCTTTTAATTTAGGATGAGGGATTTAGGCTATGAGATGCTACTTAGTTAGGTAACTCTAGTTGGTTAGTTACTTAGTTAGTTACCCTAGTTAACTAAATAGCTGATCTAGGATCCTGACCAAAGTTTGGATTTGACAGCAGTATAGCATACAAATGACACACAGCTAGATAGCCTTTGCACTGCAAACGAGAAATGCATGAAGGTTCTTTCTTGGACAGACATGAAATGGCTGGTTTCCGCCTGCCCGCCCCCCCGCCCCCCTGCCTGCCTCCCTCCTTCCTTCCTTCCTTCCTTCCTTCCTTCCTTCCTTCCTTCCTTCCTTCCTTCCTTCCTTCCTTTCTTTCTTTCTTTCTTTCTTTCTTTCTTTCTTGAAAACGTGTTACAAAATACATCTTGCAAAGCGCATACTACAAAGACAACCGCTATATTCCAAACTTGTGTGTGTGTGTGTGTGTGTGTGTGTGTGTGTACCGGGGAGAGATGTGTGAAAAAACAAAACTGTTACACTAATTTTGGTTTCCAATACCAATGGGGACGACACACAACCCAGATTTCCAAATCTTGATTCAGATTTGGGGTCAATGTCAGATTAATTGAGTCCTAGTCAGTCCAGATCAGATTAGCCTCAGTCCTGATCAATTCAAACTGTATCAGACCCAGACCCTAATAGCCAGAATGGTCTGAAAATTGAATTGAGGGGCCCTTACACTGCTTTCTCACAAATGCTTGACCTAAAGGAATTCCATTATAATAGTGTACAAATGGCATCTTGAAATTTTAGACCCCATTTGTAGGCAAAGAAATTGCTTGAGAAGCAGGGAAAGGGTTTCACCTAATTTCTCTTCGGGAGGAAGAGGAGAAATTCTCCAATGTTTTCTGTTTATTCTTAAAAAAAAAAAAAGTGCACACACGCAGGTGTGTGTGTCTGAGTGATGAACATCAGAAGCAGCCATTGTGGGTGATATGGTCACTGTTTTGCATCCTTCACAATGCCTCAGGCCTAGCATCATTCCTCTACACCTGGAGGAATCTTGTGGAGGGAGTCCAAACCTTTCCCCACAGCTCTCTCAATGGGAAGGAGAGTTTTCCTCCAAATAATCACCCAAAACAGATATATTTTGGGCTATTTCTGTACCATTTTAGAGTTAGAGAGGCAGTTTTAGCAGCAGGAAGTGACCAGAACTCAACTTTTGAGAAACTTAGGAAGAAAGCCTCTTCTTGACCTAAAATGCCTGAGAGATCAAAATGTGGGGAAATTGCTCCCATACCTTCTAGGAGGCCATTTGGGAGCAAAAGGTATCCCTTTAAAAAACAAAGATTAGCCTCTGGGATCCTCAAAAACAGCCCTGGGTATGGTATATAACCCACAGACCTCATGTTCTCCATGTTTTTGTAATGGAATTATTCAAAGCATACATCAGAGGGAGTGCTGCTGTACCTTTCACCCCCAATGAGTGCTCTGCCCTGTTAACTTATTGAAAAATCACTAAAACCTTCTTCTAACATTATATAGTGCAGTGTGTACTTATCTGGACCTGCAAGGTGAATGATGTTGCAGAGGAGTGTAATCTTTTGATGATCTCCATGTTAGAGACTCAGGGCTGGATAGGAATTTCCTCCCCTTTTGCCTGTTCTTCCCTCCCTCAATCCCATACTGTATTTGATGGACTTGGATAATTGGCACCCTAATAAAGACACCCTAAGGTGGTGTCTTTAAATAGGTTTTCCCTTTGGCAGAGAGCAGGGGGAGAATTTAAGACTTTGGTGATCACTTTTTGGCACCCATTTTGGTGTAGGGTAGGGCTCTGGAAGTCCCTCTTTAGGGCCTGTATCCCAACGGATCAGGGAAGTTAACTCTTGAGGTTAACCTGGAATTAGAGATTTCACTTGTAGAGCCTGGCAGCTTGGATGGGAGTGCTCCAGGTTATCTTCCAGTTTGGCTGGACCAGGATGCAACCAAATCAATTTGGGTTGCCCCTGGGGTATGGTGTCATGCCCAAGGGAAAGCTAAGAAGGTAGTTATGGGATGACATCTGAGTCTCAGTTGGACCCATATCAAGTTGCTTCTTCTGTTTTGTTCTCTTTCCAGGCCAAAATAATTTAAATTCGTTAGGTCAAATAAAGTGGCCCTTATTTGACCAAATTTTTGTGTCTGGTCTCATTATTTCGTGGCTGACCATTTAAAACTGTAAATTCACAGCTATAAGATGCACTGATAACTGTCAACATGCACAGTTATATTCAATCTACAATATTCAAAGTATTAGTATCATCTTCCAGAGAGAATAAATATATATCACCTCCATTATTAGAAACAGCATGCCTCTGTATTTCAGTTGCTGGAGAATGCTAAATAGAGCATTAAGTTGCATTCATGCCTTGCTGGAAAGATTTCCATAGGCAAGAGATTGGCCACTGGATACAATACTGGACTAAGGCCCTTTCCGCACAGCATTTTCCATGAGAAAGGGTGCCTGGAGCGTTATGTGATTGTGAGGAGCGATCTGCATGAAGCACTCACAATCACACGACACTCCAGGGGCTGGCAGATGCCAATCGCGCACCTTTTCATTTTCTGCTAGAAGCTGAAAATGGTGTGCGATCGTGCATTGCTGCTGGGCTCCGTGCACACTTACTTGGCATGCAGAGCCTCTGGAGCCATGCCAGTTGTGCTTCCTGCCCCAGTGCAGCATGGGAAGGTCCCAGGCTGCACTGCTGAAGGAAGAGGAGGGGCTCTTGTGCGAGCAGGCAGCTTGTGTGGAGCCGAAGGACCCTGGATGCGAGAGCTTCTCGCCAGAGGCTGCTCACGCGATCCCTACACCCCAACGCCAGAAGAAGATAAAGTGCAGAAAGGGCCTAAGAAGGCTTTTTGGTCTGATGGAAGATAGCTGTTACTATATTCTTATACCAGTACTGGGTTTGCCCCCTCATATTCCAGGAGTATTTCACATGCCTTCACCACCATGTTCTTATACTGCGCATGTGATACATTGTGTATACCTTAACAATACTACACACATTAAGGAGAAGGAAAATGAGTAATCTGGATGCTATATTCAGTTTAGATTTGTGTTGTTCATAGACGTTCTTCCAAGTGTAATATGAATGATCCATATTTAGAGTCACTCTTGTGAAAGACTTTACAGAAAAGTCTTTTGTGACTTGTAGTTCAGTGGTTTTTAGTATCCTCAATCTCAGTTCAGACAAAAAACACCAGTTTCTAAGGCCTATGCTGCAGGAGGGAGAGGAATTTTGAAACTTTGACTGTGTCTATGGGTCAGGGTCTCCATTTACAGTCAAGCAGTCTGGGTATTTGAAAAGGCAGGTGCGTGGGTAGCCAGAGGTCAGAGAGCAAAATGTAAATTGTGAATGTCCTAGCAGTTTTTCAGCACTGAACTCCTTCGTGCCTTGTGACATTTTGTAGATGGGTAAAAAAATCTATACAGCTATTTGAAGAATAAAATAAAACCATGCTTGAAATCAAGGCCTTGTCCCTGCTGGCAAGCTTTGCCATTTGCTGCCACTCACAGCAGCTCTTGAAAATTGTAAACAGTAACTTAGGCTGTGAGAGAATGAGTGGCAAAACTAGTCGGCAGGGTATACCAGTGGGGACAAGTTATTCAACCATGTTTTTCTTTTACAAATACACATTCCTTTACATTTTTATAGGCAATACAATGGTGTGGGGCCCCACAGACTGCTCAGACTGGAGACTGTTTGACATCTGCAGAAACAGACAGTGGCCAGTTCATCTCTCTTTCTTTGAGCCCGTACACTTGTGTGAAGAACAGAGCATATGAGTCAGATCTACCTGAATAGATTGGTGATTCTGGAAAAGGCTCAATTCTCTGTTCCCTTCATTTTGTGCCACCCCATCAATTGGATGCAGCACTATTGAGCATCCTCCATGGGTTGAATATACTGAAATGGAAACATTGTCTTCAGTTTGAGACACAAAAACTTAAGCTGCCCAGGGAATTTTATTGAAGGGTGCTGCATGAAGCAAAGAAACAAAGCAAAAATAAATGCATGAGCAAAACAAGGTGAGACAATTGTGTTAGCTTTAAAATAGATCAAAATAAACACATTTAAGTATGGGGCACTTTGTGATCTGATGACAAAGGTAGCATAAGAGTTGCAACAGCAACATTTATTTAACTTCACTTCAGAAGGGGAAAACGAGTTCATTTCCAAAGTATGTCAATCTTGCACAGAGTTCAGAACAGTTTCTTTGTAGAGGGCTACAACTCCCTGAATTCCGCAGCGACTGACTATGCTGACAAGAGGATTCTGGAAGAAGAAATCCAAAATTAATGTTTTGCATGCGTTCACATATAAACCTTTTCTGGATTAATCTGATTGCTTTAAAAATAGAAGTTAACTTTTCTTTTGCTTTTAGTATATATTTTTAACACGGGGACTGAAGTGCTTCTTTGTTTGGGATGGAGGATAATCTTCTGCCATGCATTTCTAAACACATACTAACTTTACCCACACTTGAGCCAGCTTGCAAAGACAGCTGCATGTTCTTTCTGCCATTTAGTGACCAGAGAAGGATCTAGGGCAGTGGTTCTCAACCTGTGGGTCCCCAGATGTTCGTGGACTTCAGCTCCCAGAAGCCCCAGCCACTATGGCCAATGCTCAGGGCTTCTGGGAGCTGAAGTCCACGAACATCTGGGGACCCACAGGTTGAGAACCACTGATCTAGGGAATCACGTGATTGCTCTTCCTGAACAAAGCAAAAAGTAATTGTCCCTTTCTTTTTAAAGAGATAGCTGGTTCCCATCCCCTGCTGGCTGCAGGCAGATGGTTCCTCAAAGCCCCAAATTCTACCCTGGTTACTAAATGGCTCTTTGCATCAGGGTTGTAGGATAGGGGGAGAAGGATGATTTCTTGCTCAATAATTTTAGACATGGACATGTGGAATGTGCACATATGTCATCAACAGGATTCAAGTCATTGTCTCTCATAATCCATGTGGATAGACTTATTTTTTCCCAAAGCTTTGATATGTTTTTTTAAAAGCAGATCAGAAAACTGTGGAACAGTGTTAAGCTTGTTGTTGTTTGCCTTCAAGTCATTTCTGATTTGTGGCAACTCTGAGGGGAGCCTATCCCCGGACTTTGTTCAGAATTTGTTCAGAGGGAAGTTCTCTTTGTTTTCCTTTGAGGCTGAGGGAATATGGCCTGCCCAAGGTTTCTCAGTAGTTTCCATGGCTGAATAGTGATTTGAATCCAGGTATCTCAGTGTGCTAGTCCAACATTCAAACCACTACACCATGCTGGCTAAGCTGGCAGATAACAAATTACTATTCGGCACATTTGTCAAAGATATGTGTAATTCTGTATTCTCTTCACGTAAGTCCTGTTTGGGCATTGCTTACCATTCTTTCTTGAAGAAGGAAGCAAAGGAACTCCTATGGTTTTCCTGCTTAAATCATTTTCCACATAGGAGCAAAGGAGCACCTAGCTGTACCTAGAATCATAGAACTGGGAGAGGCACAAGGGCCATCAAGTCCAAGCCCCAGCCATGCAGGAAAACACCATCAAATCATTCCTGACAGGTGACCATTCAGCTTCTGTTTAAAAACCTCCAAAGAAGGTGACTCCACCACACTCTGAGGCAGCAAATCCCACTGTCAAACTGCTCCTACCATTGGGAAGTTCTTCCTAATGATTAGATGGAATCTCTTTTCCTGAAGTATGAAGCCATTATTTGTGTCCAAGTTTCTGCAACAGCAGAAAACAGGCTTGCTCCATCCTCCATATGACATCCCTTCAAATATTTAAACATGGCTATCATGTCTCTTCTTAACCTTCTCTTCTGCAGACTAAACATACCCAGCTCTCTAAGCCACTCCTCATAGGGCATGGCTTCCAGACCCTTCACCATTTTGGTCACCCTCCTCTAGACATTCCAGCTCCTTTGTGAACTATGGTGCCCAAAACCGGGCACACTATTCCAAGTGAAGTCTGACCAAAGAAGAATAGAGTGGTGCTACCGCTTCCTTGACCTAGACACTATAATTCTATTGATGCAGCCCAGAATCACATTGCCTTTTTTTGGCTGCTACATCACACTGCTGACTCATGTTCAGCTTGTTGTCTATTAAGATTCCCAGATCTCTTTCACCTCTCATTTTCATCATTTTCATTATACCTCATTTTTATTATTTTTCCCACACTGAGAATGAGCCCTTGCTCCCACATTCAAGAAAACATGGTGAGAGATATCTGAATAGCATTATGGTGGACTATCCAGCATCCATGGGAAGCTCATAAGCAGAATAAGGCTGTCACCTTGTTGATTTGTCCCAACTAGAGTAGAACCCATTCTACTCTAAATAGTCAGTCAACATGCAGTAAATCCCATTGATTCAATGTGCCTATTCTACTCAAACTAAGAACAACAGAATTTAGGTCCACAAGTACTGCAGTACTCTCACTGTGTTCCTATGCAGCTGAGAGACGACTGCACTCTACCTCTGGTAGTGTATGGAAAGGTAGAGGAAAATATATCCATAACGGTTAATAACCACTGATAGCCCTGCCCTCCATGGATGTGTCCAGTGTAAATTATTGGCCATGACAACATCTCTATCACTACATAGATTAAGCCAGCTTCCTTGCTTAGTCCTGTCCAATGGCTTTATTACATAAAAACTTCAATGGCCAGATATGTTTATTAAAAACATTGGTCTGTGTAAAAATTATACAGTATGTACACATTACTATCAAGTTAGCAATATATTTGTAATATTCCCAGGAAGTCATCAAGTGAAGCATCTTATTTAGCTGACCTCTCCTCTTACTGCAAGAAACAAAAGTATAAAAGTATAAAACTCTTGTAAATTCATTTTGATCCAGATTGAAGGTTTATGGACATAACAGAGAGATGTGGAGCTATGATAATGGCTGAATCCATCCCAGTCAAGGCAGCGTGTATTCTGTGCTAGAACTATCAAAACTGCATGTCAAGGTAACCCAAAGTCCAGGACAAGAAAAGCTTGATTTTGTGACCTTTATACATTATGCAAATGATGCACATTTGCCCAATTTATCTGATTCTGCATAATTTATAATGTCATTTTACTCTTTTGCTTAATGGATTTTACCTCTATTTGTCATGGGAAGCAGCAAGGAGCTAGGCAGGGCACTGCACTCTGATCACTGCAGATCTTGTACCATCAACTTGAAATTTCACTACATGTTGTCCAAATGCTTTAAAGCTTTTCACAACCACAACAGATAGGAACTTGCTGGGCTGGAGAAGTGTCAAGTAGTGTTTCTAGGTATGTCATGGAAACAAAGGGAGTTGAAATGCTGTGGACCTGATGCTGACCGAGGTATTCTCAGGCACATCCTCTCACACATACAAAAACAATGCCAATGGAGTATGACTGCTTGAACAAAGAAAGGAGCAGAGCTTGTGTGTTCCTGCATGGCAGGGGGTTGGACTGGATGGCCCTTGTGGTTTCTTCTAACACTATGATTTTTTCTATTAATATATCCCATACTCAGTATCTGTTACTTGTACTTCCTGTTCTCCAATCCACCTGGGACTGTCACTTAATAGTGAGAGGAGTGCAAATTATTTGGATAACTTGACTGTCATCAAATACCGTAGGGTTTTTGCCAAAGCCTGTTTTAACATTATATTGTCAGCCCTTCTAGAAGGTCGTTTTCAGGGAATTCCTTATAAAGAACAGTTTTGTCCCTATGGTGATGGCTCAATAGAGTCCTTATTCCATGTAATTCTCTTTTGTAACTTTTACCGAGATGATATACTCAGATTAATTTCAACTCTCTTAAATAAATTACCTGGTGGATCCCCTGAATGGTATTTAGGCTATCTGTTAGGAGACATAAATAAATCTGTAACAGAAACTGTTGCAAAGTTTCTTCTTTCAACATGGATTCATTGTTAGCGATAGATAGAGATAGATAGATAGATAGATAGATAGATAGATAGATAGATAGATAGATAGATAGATAGATATTGTGAGGTCACAGACCCAATGAAACAAGCAAAACAATAACAACATAGATGGTACTTGTAGTTGTTAAAACCAAAATCAGTTAAACATATGGATCTTAAAAGAAAACACACATAAAGCATGAGGCACGTATTATGATTAAGACAGTCATTCAAGCATTCTTAATTAGGGAGTCATAGACCATTAAAAGCATGTGAAATCCATTGTAAAAAAGTGTTTAAAACAGAGCAGAGAACAGACAAATCAAAAGGAAGCATATAATCACAGACTCAATGTATTACGTATGTGTCTTAATCATATTTTTACGAGTATTAACAACAGCATCTATGTTGTTATTGTTTTGCTTGTTTTATTGGGTCTGTGACCACATAATATCTATCTATCTATCTATCTATCTATCTATCTATCTATCTATCTATCTATCTATCCATCCATCCATCCATCCATCACCAACAATGAATCCATGTTGAAAAGAACCACAGATCTCTAGCCATATAGATTAAGCTCGCTAATGATGAAAGGATTTCTGCATTGTAGCTAACATACACTCTCAGATGCTAATTAGCCTGTAAAGTTATGATTGAGCAGTTCTCATCTGGCAATTGACCAAAAAGCTGCTAGATAATGAATTGAAGAAAAGTGTGCAGGATTTCCTCTGAAATTGGAGGGTATGGCTTACCTAAGGCATCACTGCTGATTTTTCTCCAGGACAGACCTTAATCTGTACAGCTCCAGGACATCATTATGAATGGAGAAGAAGTGGGTGTGGACTAGGGATGTAAAGCTTTATAAATTTCATTGTTGCAAGCAAGAACTAGTAATTTTACCATTTTTTCTCCTCACTATGAGAAAGTCATTGAAAGCTGAGCAGTTCAGGACTTATTCTGTGAAAACAAATGCAGAAAATTTCATTTGAAGTAGAAATGTTATTTTTTCCATAGAAACTGCTGTCTTCTGTGCAGAAATAATTCTCTATGGACAAAATACTATTTGCTGCATACACACATACACAGCTGCTGCAGAATAAGCCCTGAACTGTGAAGAGTCTCACCCATCTAGGACTGTCTTCACTAGGGCTTCCATCACTTGAGAAAACCATTTGAGTGTATGTGTGTACCCATTTTTAAATATTTCTGAATATACTTTCCATCTCTAGTGGGGACAGGATCTTTCATGCTACTATTAGTGATGGTTATCATCAAATTGGCAGAAACTGTCCTAAAAAGGGAAGAGTTCTTTAGAAGATCAGATGAAGACACTTGGTGACACACAGAACTGAATGGAACTTGCCGACCTGTGTGGTGGCCCACCAGGAACCATTTCTTGTTATGGTCTGACTCAGATTGTCAAAAATTTGAAAGACCAAAAACAATGACACACTGATTTTTTAATGTGTGTTCCATCACCTGATTTAATATTGAAATTGGCCAAGTGGGAGGGTACATGTCAGAGAATAACTTTTTGGAATCATCTGTTTGGAAATGTTGGCACCCTTTTTTTTTCTTTCTGTGCTATTTGCCTGTGAGTATTTGCATATTTACATAGTTTCCCAACTATTTCTAGATATTTCAGGAGCTGAGAATGTACCCGACTTCACTTGGCTTAGGAAACTGAAAAACAGGAGCTCTCAAACTCTTGTATTCTTCTGACAGCGTGGGCATTTCAATTCAGGTTCATTCTGTTTGTCTACTGGAAATAGAATATCCATTAAAGCTTATTAGAACATAAGAAAAGTGATTGCTGGGCCAGATTAAAGGCCTACCTAATCAGCATTCTTTTCTTAAAGTATCCAACCAAAGACAATAAGAACCGAATAGCAGGATGTGAGAACAACAGCACCCAAGAGTCTTATAAGTGAGGAACAATATGGACAACCCAAGGTAGAGTATGGAAAGGTACTGTTAAGAAGATTATAATTTCAAACTGAAGTTGTGTCTAACTGAGCAGTGGTAGGATGGAGTTCTGGAACCCAAGGAATCTCTGCCTAAGGGCATGTATTTTAAGAATCTGGAAAAGGATTCTGTGTCAAATATAAAGCATATGGAGAACAACTTCTGTAGGACAATCTCTCTCTCTCTCGCTCTCTCGCTCTCTCTCTCTCGCTCTCTCTCTCTCTCTCTCTCACACACACACACACATTTATTTGTATAGGCTTCATTGGTAAAGAGTCTGGTCAAGTCAGAACAGTTAGGTTTTTTCAGAACAGAACAGGTTACTTCCTCAGCCGGATAGATGATGGCTAGAATTCTTTGGTTTTCCACATTGGCATAACCATAGTGGCATAGGCAGTGGTAGCAGGAGGAAAAAGCTGTGGGTGTGGAGATTGTAGAGGAAGGAAGGCACTGGAGAAATAAGCTGCTTGGAAATAGCAGATTTTTTTCTACCATCCTTCACCACTGCAGCATGATCTGGGGAAAAGTGCAACCAGCAGGATAGTACACCGGCTGGACTCCAGTAAAGCTATACTACTATCTAGTATTGACCTATTAAATTCACAATTTGCTCGCTATCATAAATTTTGTTCTTCCAGGAAAAGATGAATAATTCCATCACCTTTTCTTCTTGATGTGAGAAATGTGTTGAAAATTGTAAAGTTTTTGAAGACTCTTCAGGAACTATTCTGCACAAAAAATGTATTTCCTATGGAGGAAAAAAATATTTTCTGCAGAAGAAACATGTTTTCTGCACAGAAATATTATTTTCTCAAATAACATATGCCCCCCATTTTTTTACGCTGAGTAAGTCCTGAACTGTGAAGATTCTTGATCACTGTCTAGAATCAAGGATTTTTGAGAAACACATTTTCAACCATTTCTTCTATGTTTTTGAATATTTTTCCATCTTTAGTAAACTTTGCATTTCTATATATTGTTTTGTCTTATTGAATGGCGTGAATTGTTTAAAATTATTTAATGCTGTTTCACTCTTTGTACACCCCTCCTGCTTTGAGATCACCAGATTAAGGCAGAATAGGAATAAAAATATTTGGATAAGTATATAAATCTCCTATGTGCCGTCCCTAACTCGGGTCAGTTTCCTTCTGTCCTTTGTGCTTCATGGGATGATGGGATAGTACATCACACTGAGTCCTTCCCTATCTGAAAATGAGCACCATCTATAGAACTGAGGGTACAGAGAATCTTAAAAAGATTAGCTCCTAGGCATAGATATATTTTCATGCAGAATGTTACTTTCGACTTCAGGAGACTCAGGAGGGCTCCAGTTCATTTGGGCAAGAAATGGGGAAGGACATATAAATAGATGTTGTTTCTGGGTTGACATTGTGCAAACAATAACTAGACACCTGAGAGCCTGCCATGCTCTTGTGAGAAGCCCTAATAAGGTAGCATTCATATTCAATCACCTATAGAGAAAGTCCTTGTCTTTTTAAATGTGGATCACGCTTAAATTCACGTGACCATTAAAAATGTTTCTCAGGCATTGCTGGAGGCTACAGTGATATCTCATCTTTTTCCTGGTTCATGTACAGACACCAAAGAGCCCACTGCTGTTATCTAAAAGGCAGCCACGAGTTGCTTAATGTCACAACACAGTTCTCACACTTCCTCGTTCTTGAACAGGGTTAGGGATTCTTTGAAAATGGGCATTCATGATCAAAGTGCTACCCACTTAAAAAGTATCTTCAATAAATAATCAAAGAGCTCCCCTGCTATTTTCTTTAGGATATAGTGCTCCCTTTATAATTACTGATTTCATTTTAACTCTCTCTCTCTCTCTCTCTCTCTTTAAAAGAAAAGGAGAGAAAAAGAACATCTGAAATAAAATATGTCCAGGTTTTACCACTGCAAGAAAGGGCAAGATGGTAGGCATTGTAGTTCAAACTGCAGCAAACTAACTATGTGAATGCTTTTGTAGACCTGTTTAAAGGTGTGCCTGCAATTCTCACCTGAATTTCTCCTTAGATGTTAGTATTTCATTTTATTATTGTTATTGTTAGTTATTGTTGGATGTTGTTTTAGGAGTGGATCCCCATCAATGGCTCTGTCTTTCTAGTTCAGAACTTTTTAGAACAGATTTTTTAGAAGATACATTCGGTGCAGCTTCCCTTCTTTCTTTTTATTCAATAGCTTCCCCTCTTTTATATCATTAGAATTAATTTTGTGTTCTTTTGCTGTATTAAAAAAACCCAGAAATATACACTTTTCTTAAAAAAAAGAATTAACAGCGGATATCGTGGTAATTACATCAGAACTAAGGAGGGACATGTTGAAGCAGGGGGGCAGCAAAAAAGGGGAGAGAATGGGAGAAATCCTCTAATTCCCACAGCAATCACACAGTTTCACAAAATTAAACATATACTCAGGTAATGTGTTAGTTCAGTAGCAGAGGACTTACCTTGCAAGGCAAAAGGTCCTTGCTTGCTGTTTTTGGGTAGGGCTAGGGAAGAGGCATGTCTGAAAGTCTGGAGGATTGCTGGAGGATTGCTGCCAGTCAGCCCTGGCAATATTGACCTAGTATCACACCAATGAACTGACCTGGTATAAGCTTCCTGTGTCCTATTTCCCAAGGCTCCTTCCCATAAGCCATTATTTGCAAGCAAAAGCATAAATGGTCCAGCAGTTAGGTTGACATTGCTGCTGAAGGACACATAAGAGTTTTGATTTTTGGGAACAGAAGACAGGGCATTTTCTGTGGCAGTGCCACAGGTAGGGAATTTTCTCCCTCAGAACATGGTTGCCTATCGCAGCATGCCAAACCATTGATGAATATAGATACTGCTACATAGAAATTTTGATTGCATGACCCAGCACCCCCTCATAGAAGCTAGGAATATATTCAAGTATCCTGATCATTCAGGTATAAACAAGGGGTGGTAAAATTTCATCCTATGGGCCACATGGCACCCCACACCTTTGTATGCATGTGTGGCTTTACTTGTCCTACCAGACATTCTTAGAGCAATTTTCCAGCCTCATTGTTCTCCAAAGGGTATAAAACTTCCACAGTGTGGCAGGCTTGATAGATTCACCCACAACTCCTTAAATTTGGGGTGGAGGGTGGCTGAAAATTGGCTGCAAGAAAAACTATAAGTGAAGCTATGTTGCTTGTTGGTTGTGCACAGCAGCAAAATTGTCCCTTGCCTCTAGCGCAATTTCCCACTCTTGGCATAAACTTGACTTAGGAATGTTAACCTATATGCTGCCATCGGCAACTAAATGGGGTCTTTCAAGTATCTGAACTGGAATATGCACATACACATTCATCCAGAGGGAGAGAGAATGAGGAGGGTGAGAAAGAGAGAGAAAGAGAGAGAGAGAGAGAGAGAGATGAAGGTTGCCATATTTTGAAAAGCAAAAAAGAGGACTCATCTACTGACTTATTAGTTTAAACTGCTGATCCCTATCCACTTTAAATATGCCCACTATACAAGCTGTGATCATTGCTTTGAGAAATATTGCTAATCTTCATTGTATTTAAATAACAGTTTTGCTTTCCCCTTCTCTCTTCCCCACTTCTTCTAACAGCCACCTCATCTGCTCAGGCAAGCTAACCTTACCACTCCCACTTTGTCTCCTTTCTCCCTTCAACTTCTGAGTTGCTCTCTCCACCCCCTGCCCCTGTCTCTCTGAGTGCTCCATCAGAAAGGCCTCCATCCCTTCTCAACAGAGCCAGTGACATGGCAGTGGAGAGGCATTTGGCCAGCAGGAGATGAATAGCAGCAGCAGACATTTTAAAACTCCCCAGAAATTTTAAAAATCCACCTGTGTAGAACTTTCAGCTCTGAAAAGGAGACTATATCACAAAAAGGCCACACACACACGCGCGCGCACATACACACACGTATATATATTTGAAAAGAGATAATTCAGAATTGTATAGATTTATAGGCTAAAAACTCCAACACCACATGGCCTCAATTTAGAAAATAATACTATCATCCACCGAGAATGGTGATAACATTGTATTCTAAACTGCCACCTACTATACAGCTCAGATTCATCTTTTGCAACTGAAGAAGACTGAAGCTGAAACATTTTGCTCTTGATACGTATTTTTAAGTTCTGTTTGTTAATCGGATATCACATATGTGTATGTGTGTGTGAGAAAGAGAGAAAGAGAGAGACAGAGAGATGCTATTGTAATTTCCTCCAATTACATATGCACACACATACATTTAGAGGAAATTACAATAGCTTCCCTTAAATATATCAAAGCAAAGCCTTTGAATGATCAGTTTGAAACACGTTAACTATGTGTTAAATTCAGCTGAGGCAGCACCTGGAACAATGGTGGATTTTTCACTTCTTTCTTCTCTCATTTCCTTCCGATTTATTCAAAGCCACGGGAGCCACATTAAGGGAAAGAAGCAAAACGAGCCTTTGGTAAATTGATTATAATTATGCATGCTACACAGATGAATAATAATAATCTGTGTGATAAATTTGTAATAACAGAAAATATTACATGGATTAAAATGATAAAGGCAGTTTCAGTAGGCAATTGGGAATAACATATATCTGGAGATGCCAGGAAGCTGTCCTTCAGTTTAATTTGGCTTCCAGCTGTGTCTCAGGTTTGAGATGAAACTATTTATTTGGAGTAATTGTCATAAACAATCAGTCAAAAAATGCAACTGGGTGCCATTGTCTTGCTTCCGATCTCCAATCTGCTCCAGAATGTAATATAACTCTACGAAGAAATAACAGTATGCCAACATTTTCCAAGTCATTCAAAGCAAACTGCTTTATTACCCAGGCTAAGGTTCATTTCACAAAGAAACAATAGCTATATATATATATATGTATATATATATATATAAAGACATATCTTTCCAATTGAAAGTTAACTTCTTCTCAATTGAAAGTCAAGCAACTTTTTATTTGTCAAATAGTACAAACATTCCTTCATAGAACTTATAGATGACAGTATACGTACGGAATAGGAAACCTATGGCATTTAGATGTTGTCGGGTTCTGCCTCCCACCAACCCAGTCACCCAGGCCATTGGCAGAGGATAAAAAGAGTTGTGGCCAACAACATCCAGGGGAACACAGCTTTTCTGGACATGGACCACAGGTTTGCATTCCTGTTTCTGCTCTTTTTATACACACTAAAAAGGGAGAGTGGATTTATGTTATATTCCAGTGGAAAATAAAAATTGGCTTGAGAATAAAAAGTGGGGGAAACCTGATTTCAACAAAAATGATTGTCTGTGAGTTGTCTAAAAAGATTTGTTAATTTTTAACAACAAAATTTCTTGCAGATTTGGGAGATGCTTAGCATCAATGTATCAGCAACACAACCTCCTCCTCCTCCTCCTCGTTGTTGTTTTTGTTGTTGTTGGTGAACTGTTTGCTTCAGGTACATTGCTTCTGCAGGAGAAAAGCAACATCTCCTTTCCTCAGATGTTTAAACAACTTCAGGAAATTCAGAATAGGGCTATCCTGTTTCTGGTATCGCATGCCCCTATGATTTAATGAATGCAAATACACTTTGATTGCACTGATGCTGATGCACATGTGAAAAGAGAAACTACTAATGGAACAAAAACAAGTTAAGGAATTCTGTTTAAAATTCCTAAATCCAGAATTCAGATGAAGTGGACAGCAGGGAAAAGTGAGTGCATGAGACAATTTTTAAAAATGAAACAGAGGAAATCAGCTTCCTCCTGATGGTATCAAGGTGCAGTAGGACAGGGTTTTATGAGGTGCAACTCACCAAACAAAATTTGGTTCACCTAACCAAATTCAATCATGGGATGTGAATGTGTGAGAACCAGTGTGGTGTAACAGTCACAGTGTTGGAGTAGAACTTGAGAGAGCCAGATTTCATATCTGCATGGAGCCATAAAACTCACTTTCTTAGCTTAGCCTGTTTCACAGGATTGTTAAAGCAAAAGGATTTTCTGTCATCTGATGTGTCTGACAAAGAAGACTTAAATCTAAAAAAGCTCATGCTACCAACTTCTTTCTCTCAATCAGTCTCCACGGTGCTACCAGATCCCCATGCAGGCAGATCCAGACTAAACACAGCTATGTCTTTGAATTCTTCCACTCCAAGATTGTTGGAAGGATAAAATATGCTGGAAAAAAGCCATTTATACAACCTTAATGTAAGGCTGGATATAAATATAATAAATAAACCAACCAACAACCCCCTGCTTTGCCTCATGGTGCTGCAAATGGATCATGACAGTCTACATTGATTAGAATCCACTCTCCTGAACAGACTGATAAGGGGACTGAAGCAGTATATAGAGAAAACTCTGTTCGTGCACAGAAGAAAAAACTTCCAGGAGATGTGACAATTTGCTTCACACAGAAAAGCATCAGAGATGAAATATTGAGCGTACATTTTAAGACAAAAAAAATAAGAATGAAATAATTGTGTGTAAAGAAATTCCAGAAAGAATGCTGAAGAAATGTAGGGAATATAAGTTTTGATATAGATGTGTTTTCTCGAACAGATACGTTTTGGATTTCTAAGAATACGATCAACTTAGAAAAGTGGATGGACATTCTACTAAAAAAAATTTTCAGACCATAATCCCATCAAAATGTCTCTGAAAATGGAGCAAATGCAGTTTAGATGGACACTTAATATCTACTGCCAATTATCACTCAGTATTCCTTGCCTTAGAAAACCCTTTAAAATTCATGGGGTTGCCATAAGGCAACAGGCAACTTGAAGGCATGCACACACACGAATGTACTGGAAAAGAAAATTCTGAAGCCTTTTCTGTAGGCCAGAATAACACCATATTTGGAGGTAGTGGCCTCCATGTCAGATGTACTGACTCTGGGTTGTGTTCCAGATTTTAGTGGACCAAACCAGGATGCTGAACCTATTTGGGGGCTATGGTTCAGAACTGTAGATAGCATTTTTCAAGTCTGGAATAAAACTTAGAGCAGATTCCTTGCACTCTTGACAGAGAAGTTATCTGCCACCACTGAACGCTTTGCTTGAACACCTACCTAGAAGAAAGAGACAAGCCACAAGTATTGGGTGAACTGGGGCTGTAGATATATTTAACTTACAACAAGAAGATTTTCAATGACACCTGATGATTGTTTGTCAATTAAATGAAGATATGGTTGTCTTGTAACTTCACTGCATCAGCATGTTTAGAGCAATCCCAACTTTCTTGGGGTGCAGACACTATATTCTCACATTGGCTGGTTGGCTCCCTTCTACTCAAGGGACAGGGAACCTCTTATACCTCATTAGACACACAAGACCTATCCCTTTGAGCATGTTGTCAAAAGGGTTTGTTACCCTGTGAATTGAGGGTCCCGGGAGGGGCACCCAAACAACCAAACAAACACAACCAAGATGGGGAAATTAGCTGGAGCACTCTCTTAGCTAGCGAGAGGCAGGTAACTTAGCGGGAATCTTTTACCTTATGTATACAGGTTCAGGTCAGTGAGCAGTCAGACAATTTAAAATGGCAACGATAACTTTTATTAAACAAATAGCAAATATTAAGAAAACATAACCAACACAGCTAACTAGAAATAGGAAAGAGAGTTTTTGGGGGAAATGGGTGATACACCACCTTTCTCGAAGTCCTGAAGAAGTCCAATTGAAGAGAAGAAGCTCAGTGTGGCAGTCGAGGGGAATTCGCTGAACAGAGTGGCAGCAAGGCTGGATGGAAGTCTGGAGCGATCCGAGGAAGCTCTGGAACTGGGGGTTTTTATTAGGGAAGGTATGACCATGGGATAGTCTGGTCTTGGGCGAAAACAATGAGTTTTGGGCTGGAGACAATGTCTCCGAAAAGTCAGAATTTACATGATTGAGTTAAGGTCCGAATTGACAATAGTATGGCCAGTATGCAAATGCAGCTAGCTTGGCAGTTAAGCACTCAGCTCGTCAGGATGCCCGCTTGGGGCAGAGGTCTGGTCTCTTTGTTTTAACACGCATTTGTAATGAGGGTGTTTGTTCGGGAGGTCTCCTAAAGCAGATCTGGCAGTTTCTGGGTTGCTTAGGTGTAAACAGAAATGATTCAGCATTTAATAGCCATGCCTAGCATCGTGCTTGTTCGGTGGTCCCACAAACACTTGGCTGGTGACAGAGCAGGGCTGAATTATGATATCAAAATGATATCTAAAGGTTACCAAAGGCCAGGCCAGTTCACGGTGGTAACAGGTTCTTTTCCCAGTTCCTAGGGTCCACAGATCTTTAAGGGTCAATAATAATGGATTCTTTTTCATGCTAAGGAACTTTAGGGTGCTCACAAATGAGAAAGTGCTGATCTCTTTTGGCCACCCATTGGCCAAAATCCTAAATCATCATGTAGCTCTGCATATGCAGGTCTTCAGACTCCCACCACTGAGCAGATTTCAAGTTCCAGGAGGGATTCCTGCTGCTGTTACTTACTGGTAGAGAAAAGGGAGAGAGAGGAGGAAAGATGATCTAAAGTCAGTTCGTGATGGGACAAATGAGGGTGTGCCCTCAAATGGACCCTCCTTTTCCTTCCCTCAAGAACTTAGGAAGCTGGGTCTTCATGTTAGTTGTCTTTCCCTTCTCTTCCTCATCAGTAGATGACTGTAGAAAGGATCCTTCCAGGAGGCTGACAGCTACTGGGTGCTGGGAAGTTTCAGATGCAGTGCAAGGGCAAGTAAATATCCCTAACAGATCCATCCAAAAAGAGACTTACACAAGGGCACACTGCACTCACATGCATGTAAGTCATGAAAAAGGATCTGAAATGAATCTCTTACTGATGAAAAACTCTGCCAGTGCCAATCAGGATTTCAGTTTTCTGTAAATCCTACTACCTCACTCCATGGCCTATCCATCTTACATTGAATCCTGTTGTGTGGGCACTGAGACACGCAGAGAAGACCTGCATTGGTCAGGGCAGGATTTTATAATTTGCATTCCTGTTCCTTACAGATCCCAGTATGTTCACATCTCTTGATTACCCAAGCAGATTCTGGAGCTGAAACACCCCTCCTTCCTACCATGCAGTAAACAGTGAATAAAATGGTTGCCCCACATACAACCATTCAGTTAGTAAAAGCCCAACTTTTCTTCAGAAGTTTTCTTCAAACTTTTCATACATGAATTTCGATGTGGATACTCTTTGAATACTCTTTGGATGCTCAGAATTTTTTTAAGTCTCTTCTTGTTCTCCTAATATATCATGGGTGAATTTGATACTTGATGGGATTTCAGTATTTGATACCTTAGACACATCATCTTCGTTTTGTTGCTTGTCCCATGAAATGACCTATACTATGCTTTTGCCCCCTCCCAAACAAACAGGATATCCTGGTATTCTGGATACCTTGGTATTAATCAGTCCTTCCCATCCTCACATGTTATTTGCACAGATTACACACACACACACACACCCTGTTCCATCCATCCATCCATCCATCCATCCATCCATCCATTAATCCATCCATCCATTCTTATCATGAGCAATAGGATTACAAGACTACAACAGACAATTTTAAAAATACATAAACAAATGACAGTCATGCTGACTGGCAGAAGTCACTCTTCTTACGCTGGTTTCATAGAATTCTGCCTGAATAGCTGAGCAACCATGGAAACAGACACAGTTGCTCATTTCAAACAGATTGTCCAACGTCTGCTCATCCATCAAAGTAATGGGAGGGAGGGATGTGTCCATGATGATTTCACATGGGAAGTGCACTCCCCTGTTCCTTCTGCTCTTGTAACACAGTGGTGAAGAGGTTATAAAAATAAAAATTAGTGAACTGCAAAGTTCTCACTTAAAAGTCTCACCAAAGGCATGGAATTCCTAGTTGCAAGCCATTCCACAGTCAAACTGAGTATCTGTTCTCATCCTGCCTCAGCTTTCCCTACCCCCATCTGCAATCTGGAGGACAATAATGCTGGATTGTAGTTAGAACTCCTGAGATATTAAATACAAAGCAACCAAGGGGTTGCTCCAGCACTTCTATAAATAAATCCATTCAGTCATGGAAGAAGAACAATAGGTGGTGGTATCAAACATGATAAAAAGGTGAATGTTTATTCTAACAGGAGGGAGGGATAGAAATTTGCTATACCATAGAAGTTGCTACATTTTTAGCAAAAATTGAAAGGGTGTTATGTTTTGTATGGGTCTTTTCTCAGCATAGAGTTTATCTGGTTTTAGCAAGTAAAAAATGAAATGTAAGATAATTGTAGCACAATAATAGAACATCAACCTTTGAATCTTTAACCAATATGTTATGCTCCCTACAATATCCTCTACATGATTATAAGGAAATGAATACCTACATCTCATAAAAGAAGCTGCAGTTTCAGATCAAAATGGAGCTAGATACATTTTTCTTTCACCATTTCTACAGATAGGAATTATGATGAGCTAAATCCAGCATGAGTCATACATAGAATAGATCCACTGAATGGGCAGGACCGTTGATTTCAGTGGATCTGCTCTAACTTGGACTAACATTGGATTTAGCCTCCCCTTCCCCCATGATTAGGGAAATATTATCATTAAAAATTATTACAAAAATTGTACTGGAAGCAACAGTCACTTAGGAATATCTTTAAGTGCTGGAAAGACTAAGACTGAAATTAAAATTTCCAGGTTGCTATTTTTGGTTTACATAGTTTCTTCATTATTATGTCGACTTTCCCCCAATGCATTCAAAGCAGTTCATGGATGAAAGTTTAAAATAATTGGTTGCAACAAATGGACGAAAGAAAGTGAGTGAGAAAGGGAAGGAAAAAATAAGGAAAATTCAGGCCACGTTATGAGAGACCAAGTAAAATAGAACTTGGTCCCAGTCAAACCAAAAGGAAGGTCACAGTGTTTCATCTCTCCCTTAACTGCTTTGAACTACATATGAATGGATCTGTTAGTCTGACTTTCTGTTTTGCCATATAAAAATAAATTCTTCATAAATTCTTAATCTGCTTAACTTTCATTCTTGTAGGCAAGAATGAATGATTTCACCTTATTTTTTTCTCCTTACTGTGCAAAAGACCTTGAAAACTGCAATTTCGAAAGATTATTGGTGGCTTATCCCATGGGAAAACACACACATACACACATGGGTTGTTGTGCAGAAAATGTAAATTTCTTTATATGAAAAAAAAAAATTCCACCATACATGTTTTCTCACAGTGCCAGAAACCTGGAGTAAATCAAAAACTGTGCAGATTCTCATTTGTCCACATCAGAGTTTCCTGATACTCTTAAAACCTATTTTTTCATCTATTATTTTAATATTTTCAAATATTCTTTCCATTCCTATTTCTGTCATGTTAATTTTTTTTCTAGCAAAAAAAAATTTCTTTCATCTTTCCTGTTTCTCTTCAAGTTTGTCAGTATTTTTTAGAGACTGCACACATACACAGACACAAAAATGTGTGTGCACAAGCCAGCACGGTGTAACAGTTTGAGCATTGGACTACAATCTTGGAGACCAGAATTCGATTCCCAACTTGGTCATGAAAACCCACTGGGTGACTTTGGATCCATCACACACTCTCAGCTCCAGAAAACACTGTGATAGTTTCACCTTAGAATCACCATAAGTTGGAAATGACTTGAAGGCACTCAACATCAACATATTCATTAATGTTTGACATCTTAAATATTTGTACAGTCATCCCTCTGCATTCACTAGGGTTAGGGGCACAGGACCCCCGTGAAAGTGGAAAAACTATGAGTAACTCTAGGCCCTCTCAAACCATATTTAACACATAAAAAATTATGATCACTATATTTAACCTACCATGGATTCCTTTGAGGCATCACGGTTCCTTCATAAGGCAGAAGTGGGCAGCTGGTGGGGCTTACTGCAACCTCCACTGCTGCCCCACACCATTTTTAATAGGGACTTACAAGCCTCGTTTGCAGTTTCTCAGTCTTGCAGTCCCTATTAAAAATAGCCTAGGCAGGCAACAGAGGTGACAGCAAATAATCGGTGAATAATCTGATCCGCAAATGTGAAACCCGCAAATGTGGAGGACTGACTGTATGTGCTGGTTCTCCTAAAATACACATTTGCAAACATATTCTCATGACACATTTTTTGTATGCTTTTTGTATATTTCTTGCTGTACATATTTTTGTCCTCTTCCCCGCCCCAATTCTCTCTTTTCTTCACATATATATTTTGAGTCTTTGTTTTTCTAATGCAAGTATGAATTAAATCGGTGTGTAGTTGTGAACCAAATGGATTTCGCCCACATCCCTCGGCTAACTGTAGATGATTTCATGGAGCAACCTTTGCAAAACTACACAAATCTTCTTTCCAGGAAAACTCTCACCTTGTTCTGGGTCATTCGGGAACATGCAGTATCCTATCAAATGAGCCGAAATATATTTTTTGAGATAGCTTTGTCCTTAAGGGCTTCCATATAAAAATTGCTGTTTGATGACCTAGTGTAGCTATTAGATTTCTGTATAACCCTGCTAAGCAATGAAGCTCTACAAGAAGGCCTGACCATTTTACTATAGAGGAATTCTGTCAAACATAAATATAAAAAGAATATGTTGTATGAAGAGGTTTGATGTGCCAGAGATACATATAGAGTTCCATCACAAGATATGCAGTCCTGGACCAATCAGAGCTTCCTTTCAAAGGAAGGAGTCTTACACATGTGCATAACTTAAAAGTGGTTCATAATCTGATAAGAATTTTTCTGCCTCCTTGGATCTGAACACAGACTCAGATTTGTGGCCAAAAATCAGCAGATTTATAAAAGACTAATACAAATCACAGAATAAACAAAATGCATTCAATGCATGTATACAGCTCGAAGAGGCACCTAAAAATGTGAATATATGGGAAAGGGTACACAGACACACTGTCATCAAAAGAACAAAAACCTCACTTTTGAATAACACTGCAAATGGATAATGTTTGAAACATCCTTCTGGAAATTGTGTGTGTCTGTTGTTGTTGTTTTTAAACTGAATCTGAGCAAGGAAGAACAGTATGTCAGGTGTAAACCACTGAACAGCCTATTACAATCATGCAGCAGGTAGACTGGTATAGCCACAGGTTTATGGTGGCATGGGAAAAACTGATGTACCTGAGTACCTGGAGTTGGGGATGAGGTCAGGAAACAAATGGGCTAAAGGGACGTACAAATGGTCCAAAGACAGGTAAAAGTGACCCTTCAGTTGTGCCAAGTTTCAAAGACATTGCTCAATTGAACTCTGACACTGTACAGAAAACACTTGTCCAGTCTTCCTTCTTAATTACTTCTTAGGAACTCTTTTTTTTGTCATCAGCAATGCTGCAACTGGGAGCAAGAAATGGACCAGAGTCTGTGTAACCTGATTAGAAACCACTTTAAGGATGTTAAGAGAATCAGGACAGAAGGACAACTTCAACTGAATGGTCCTCCCATAGAATGTCCATTATCATGTAACTACATATTCCAGTTTTAGTCATCAGCTGCACCCACTTAGGAGAAGAAAATAGTGTAAACCTTTAATAGTATTACCGCATGGCTGTTATTTCATTTAGATGTCAATGTGATCTTGTGATGCTCTTTCAGCTTCACAGCTGCACAGACTGCTCTAAATATTATTCTCCATGGCTTGTTTAGACAGAACAGTGGTTTGACCTCCAGTGATTTTGAGGGATTGCTTCCCTGCAATCTGCTAGAATTAAAATTAAAATAGAAAACTCCACAGAGCACTTTTATATATTGTACTATATTAACTGACAATGTCCTTCCCTATGACCAGGAAACTTCAGTAATATTTATACACAAATAAAAATATGTAATCAGTAAAGGTCTCCAACAGTGTTCATCTATAACCAGTAGAGGTCAGTGATTAGTGTTACTGTGTTTTGAAGAGCAAACAAAAAGGACACATTTATTTCTGACTACTTCAATACACCAATTGTTATGGTGATTCTCACTTTAAAAATTCCTACTGGGTAAGCTGTAATAATTGGTACTAGAAATATTTCTAACCTTCATTGTATTTAAATAACAATTTAAATGAATTATTTAGCAATTTTTAACAATACCAACAGATATTTTACTTCCGAAAAAGAGGACATGTCCAAGAAAAGAGGGTGTATGGTAACCATACCAGTGGCTCTGACATTAGGAAAGTAGTCTGTCTATCCTGGGTTTTACTTCAAACTTTGAAGGAGATGACCAAACTAACAAAGATAGTATTTCGGATATAGGTTTCACAGAGTTCAGCTCTCTTAAAAATGAGACTAAATCTCACAGCAAATTAAGTGTTGCACTAACATCACTAAGGCTTCACTAATAAAGCCTTCAGCCTCTGTTGTCTTTAAGATATTTTCATGCATGTGCATTCAGAAGTAAGTTCTAATGTATTCAATGAGGATTACTCTTAGATACAAGCATCCACAAAATTGCATCCTAAAATATTCTTTCTTGTAAGTTTCTACCATTTTATTGTTTTCCTCTTGATTGCAGCTGGGAAATTACTGATGAATTTTCTCTTAATTATTCTGCCTCAGTTCCCCCGGGAGGAGGAATCTTTAATGACTGCCTTCTCTACATCATTTCATCCCTCTCTTTCTTTTACATAATTTTCTTATTGAAGATATCAGACCCAACTTGATATATTTTCCACTATTTAATTTCTCAGTGTGAAATGGACATAGATTTGTGATCCTGAAAATAAAATAAAAAGAGAATAGAGAATTATTCATTGTGTTCAAGCTGAAAGAGCTTCATATGTAGGTGTCAGCTGATTGTTTTGGGTCCTGACTGATGCCATTTTCTTAATGTCTGTATTTCTTACCTTTACTTTTTCAAAATATTGTTTTGGTCTTATCGAATAAAATTTGTTGGTGGATCTAGGAGCTGACATAAGGGTTCTCTGGGTATAGCAACTGCAGGCAAAAATTTTAAAAATAGACTCCTTAACCAATCAATATAGACAACTACTTCCTTGCAAAATTTATTGACTAAATTTAAATACACTTGTATACTACCAACATATCAATATTACTGCTTTTTGAAAGATTGATATATAGACATTTTGAAAGAAGGATAAAATTGATTGCTTTTTAATATATGAAAACTGCTGCATTAAATGAAAATAAAGGCCATCTTTAAAATTATCTTCAACACACTAAACTTGTGAGTGCTCAGGTACGCTAATCCAGGAGCATGGAATGCCTGAGAAAAAGGCTCTCACCACATGGAGTGGCAGAAAGTAGGCAGAGGATGAACAGCATGTACACAGATGACTTTCTTACCTTAGAGCCAAGAGATATAACATAACCCAGTAGGAGGAAGATGAAGACAGCAGCAGGCTACCAATACAATAGATAGCTGAAGGTCTGTGGGTGACACATCCCTGTTAGAGGTCAGGGCATTACAAAAAGGTACAAAAATCCAAGCTAGGAGTAGAGCTAGTGAGAGGAGAGGAGGAAGCTATTCCTAAGATATGAGAAATCATTAGGAAAAGACAAATGAGCATGGAGAATGAGAGGAGCACCAGAGGGAACTTTGATACATGTAAGTCTCTAGAAGGAAGAACAATCCAACTGGTGTCTCGAACATCAGTAAGATAGTAGAATCATAGAATCATTGAATTGGAAAGGGTTCCATCAACCGAGTTTTGGGAATAGGATTCAGCACTTCAAATAACTGATTTAAAGTCTGGACTAAAACCTGGAGTGGATTTATTGTCTCACTGACACTGGAGTGACAAGGCTCTGCTATCCAAGCCCAGACTGGCCTTTTGCCCTGGAGGACCTGTCTGAAACATCACCCCCAGCTATTCCTCTCATCCACATCAGGAATATTTTTGAGGTCCCCTAAGGGAAGAAGAGCAGTGTTAGTGAGGCAGAAGCACCCACTACCTCTAGAGTCAATATTCTGAAAAGTCTCAGAGAAATAAAAGGGGAACCATGCCACTCTCAATATGCCATTCCACCTGCCCCTAACCTGCACTGCTCTTGAAGAATTTTGGTTCATGTCGGAACCAGTGACACTGCGAGGCACAGCTTTTACTACATTGCAAAGGACTACGAGCTTATGGGGACAAAGCTTAAGGACCTTGGTGCTCAGGTGGTCATTTCGTCTCTCCTCCCTGTTCCAGGATATGGCGCATGAAGGGAAAGGGCAATAGCAGAGGTCAACAACTGGCTCCGCATGTGTTGCTGCCGGCAACAGTTTGGGTTTTTGGAACACGGCCTGAATTTCCATGAATGTGGGCTTCTGGCAAGGGATGGGCTGCACCTCACAAAACTTGGCAGGAATGTTTTTGCAAACAGTCTCACAAGGAGGATTAAGAGGTCTTTAAACTAAGTTCTGCTGGGAAGGGAGACAATATTATTCAGGGCAAGGACTTGGCAAATGCAGGGGGAAAAGGCCCAAATGTTATTGGACAAGTAGTACAAGTGACCAATGGTGGGAGGAGTAGAAACTGTAGTACAGGACTTGCAGGAAGGGCCCGGGGACTTAAGTATCTCTACACGAATGCACAGAGTATGGGAAACAATCAAAATGAACTTGAACTCCTAGTACAACAAAATAAATATGATTTGATAGGCATCACTGAGACCTGGTGTGATGAGTCTCGTGATTGGAATGTAGGAATAGAGGGGTATAGCCTATTTTGTAAAAATAGACCAAACAAGAAAGGAGGAGGAGTAGCCCTGTATGTCAAGGATGTTTTCACCTGTGAAGAGATCCAGGACTTAAACCCAGAAAGTCAGATCAAGAACATATGGGTAAGAATTAAGGGAGCAAGAAACAATAGGGATAGTCTGGTGGGGGTTTACTACAGATCTCCAATCCAGACTGACGACTTTGATGACACCTTCCTCAACCAAATGACTGCACATTCAAAAAGGAGAGATATAGTAATAATAGGAGATTTCAATTACCTGGATATATGTTGGCATTCAAACTCTGCCAAGACAGCAAGGTCCAGCAAGTTTCTTGCTTGTCTTGCAGACAGTTTCATGGTCCAGAAGGTGGAAGAGGCAACAAGGGGATCAAATATTCTAGATTTGATCCTGACCAACAGGGATCTTGTTAATGAGGTAGAAGTGGTTGGATCTTTAGGGGGGAGTGACCATGCTCTATTGGAATTTGGCATTCAGTGGAAAGGAGAAGATAAGGGTAGCCAGACACTCATCTTAGATTTCAAAAAAGCGGACTTCTGTAAACTTAAGGAGCTGCTGGCTGGAATTCTGTGGTCAAGAATAGTGAAAGGAAAAGGAGTTCAGGAGGCGTGGGAGTTCCTTAAAAGGGAGATACTGAAGGCACAATCTAAAACTGTGCCAATAAGGAGGAAAAATGGAAGGCATCTGAAGAAACCAGAATGGTTGACTAAAGAACTATCAGCTGAGCTAAGTGTTAAGAGAAACATGTACAGGAAATGGAAAAAGGGAGAAACCAACAAAGAAGAATTTAAGCAAGTAGCCAGGAGATGTAGGGAGAAGGTCAGAAAGGCTAAAGCACAGAACGAACTTAGGCTGGTCAGAGACATTAAAAACAATAAAAAGGGCTTTTTTAAATATGTCCACAGCAAAAGGAAAAAGAAGAAGACAATAGGGTTGCTGCACAGAGAAGATGGCGAATTACTAACAGGAGGAAGAGAAAAGGCAGAACTACTTACCACCTTCTTTGCCTCAGTTTTTTCTCAGAAGGATACAAGCACTCAACTTGGCGGTTGGGGAGCAGGTAAAGAAGGAGGGGAAATGCGGCACATAATAGGTAGAGAGGTGGTACAGGAATACCTGGCCACACTGGATGAATTCAAGTCTCCAGGGTCAGATGAATTGCATCCTAGGATATTAAAAGAACTGGCAGAGGTCATTTCAGAACCGCTTGCTATAGTCTTTTAGAAATCTTGGAGGACAGGAGAAGTTCCAGCAGACTGGAAGAGGGCAAATGTTGTCCCCATTTTCAAGAAGGGAAAAAAAGAGGACCCAAATAATTATCGCCCAGACAGCCTGACATCAGTACCCGGAAAGATCCTGGAGCAGATCATTAAGCAGTCAGTTTCTAGTCACTTAGAAAGCAATGCAGTAATCATGAGAAGTCAACATAGATTTCTCAAAAAAAAGTCATGCCAGACTAATCTTATCTCTTTTTATGATAGAGTTACTAGTTTGAGAGATGAAGGGAATTCTGTGGATGTAGCATATCTTGATTTCAGTAAGGCCTTTGACAAAGTTTCCCATGACATTCTTGCTAGTAAAATGTGGGCTGGACAGGGCTACTGTCAGGTGGATCTGTAACTGGTTGACTGACCAAACCCAAGGGGTGTTCACCAATGGCTGCTTTTCATCCTGGAGAGAAGAGACTAGCGGGGTGCCACGGGGTTCTTTTCCTGGGCCCAGTGCTGTTCAATATCTTCATCAATGACTTGGATGAAAGAATAGAGGGCATGCTCATCAAATTTGCAGATGACACCAAATTGGGAGGGGTTGCTAATACACCAGAGGACAGGATCAAAATTCAAAATGACCTGGACAGATTGAATAGCTGGGCCAAGGCTAACAAAATGAAATTCTGCAGGACCTTACACAGAGAAAAGTGTAAGGTCCTACACTTAGGTAGAAAAAAACGGAATACAGAAATATAGGATGGGGGACATGTGACTGGATAGCAGTACGTGTGAAAGAGATCTAGGAGTCTTAATAGACCACAAGCTGAACATGAGTCAGCAGTATGATGCGGCAGCCAAGAAAGCCAATGCAATTCTCGGCTGCATCAACAGGAGTATGGTGTCTAGATCAAGGGAGGCACTTGTACCACTCTACTCTGCTTTGGTTAGACCTCATCTTGAATACTGTGTCCAGTTCTGGGCACCCCAATTCAAGAAGGACATGGTCAAGCTGGAGCAAGTCCAGAGGAGGGCGACCAAAATGGCGAGCGGCCTGGAAGCCATGCCCTATGAGGATAGACTTAGAGAACTGGGTATGTTTAGTCTGCAGAAGAGAAGGTTAAGAGGGGACATGATAGCCATGTTTAAATATTTGAAGGGATGCCATGTAGAGGAGGGAGAGGGCTTGTTTTCTGCTGCTCCAGAGACCAGGACAAGGAGCAATGGATACAAGCTGCAGGAAAGGAGATTCCACCTGAACCTCAGGAAGAACTTCCTGACAGTCAGGGTTGTCCGGTAGTGGAATATGCTGCCTCGGAGTGTGGTGGAGTCTCCTTTTTTGGAGGTTTTTAAGCAGAGGCTGGATGGCCATCTGTCGGTAGTGCTTTGAGGGTGTTCCTGCATGGCAGGGGGTTGGACGGGATGGCCTGTGTGGTCTCTTCCAACTCTACATTTCTATGATTCTATGAATGTTTCACTGGTAAGAAGTATGTGAGGATGAAAGAACAGCTTGATTTACCTGATAGCAGCTGAATCCAAGAAGGACATTGCACTGGGGCACCAACTAGTAAAGTATCTGGGTAACTTCACCAGTTAGTGAGACAACTTTATAAATAAACTTACCTACCTGCTGGCTCTTTTTCTTTGGTGTTTATGGAGGCTGGAAGGTTTAATGTCCCCCTTCCTGAGGACCTCAACACAACTATAACATAGCTATAATAACAAAACAATAATACAGTAACAACCAAAAATAAACACACCATTAATTGGAAAGTCAAGCAATGAAAAAACTGAACCCCATTCATCAATCAACTAAAACTGTTGTTTACCAATCTAATAATTAAATTGAACAGGGCTTGCCTGAAACAAATAGGCCAAGCTAAAATACATACTAGCAGGTACAGCATTGCTTGGCTGCTCCCTTGACCTGGAAGTTATGACATCCTGTTGCTGAACCTGACTTTGAATATGTTCAGAGTGTATTTTGATCACATGGGAGCTACAGTTGCCCTATGTCTAGACTTTCCAACCTGGTTCCCTCCATCTGTTTTGGACAACAACTCCTATAAGGGACAGTGGCTATGTTGAGTGTGGCTGAGGGGATGTGCAATACAAAATAGTCAGAGGTTACTAGAATGGAGAGTATGGAATGCTAGAATCTGAATGGCTGAAATTACTTGTAGAAAGTGAGAAGTTCTATTCAGACAAACTTGGAGACTTGACAGATGTCAGATGGTCAGCTTTACCCTTTCAGGAACCTGTGTTTGAAATATCACCTAGCTGACTTACAATACCTTGTAAGGCATAGAAGTCATCAGGGTCATCAAGGTCAAATATGAGCATTATGATAACTAATTTGAACCAATAAATATTATATGTTTTAATAATGATTTCTAAAATTCTCATTTCTGTACCATGGGACCTTGTTCTGATTTCAGCACACCTGGGAATTAACCATGCATAAGGTGACTATTTAGAATTCTGATCATAAATCTTTGATAGGTACAGTTTCAAAAACTACAAGGTGGTCATGACACATATGTGAGATATTTCACAGGAGTTTTAGACATGGTTCCCTTGGATGGATAAGCTTGCAATACATCATTTGTTACTTATCCCCAACATTTCCTTCCCTCCTCCACTAGCCCAGTCCTGACTAATTTGTTTCTCTGTTAATATGTATGTTAGCATGAATTATGTCATTTAATATGTAGAAACATGTGCTGTAGGAGGCAGCTTAAATAAATAGCATTGTATTTTAAAATTATTTTAGTAGTAGTATTTTTTCAAATTACATTGTACATAATTGTTCATAAATCAAAAAATATTACTGAAATAGTATTAAAATACAACACTATTTATTATTACAAGAAATAGTTCAGGACTCACACTTGCTCTCCATTCTCAACCTTCCAACACAACTAGAAGGAGATCAAAAGTTTTCACTTCTGTTTATATTTAACCATAGTTTAACACTACATCCTAAACAAGCCAACTAGAAAAACCAAGGCTTCAGGCTGGTGTTACCCTGATTCCTGGGGTCCCGTGGGGGACACCTCAATGTGCTCCACATGATAGGGAATGGAAACTAGCCAAAGCATGAGCAATAGCAATGTGAGAGGCAGGGTAACCTAGCGGGGTCTTTTTACCCAGTTTTTACAGGGTCAGACCAAGCCAAAAACCAAACGAAAATGTCCAATAAATGATTTTATTGAATGAAAGTCTCACGCACTAACGCAATCACTCACACACTCACTCAAGACCTATTAAGAAGCAAAAGAGAAGAAACTGGATAGGGGAATATTGAAGGGGTTGTAGCTGGGGTATTACTGCATCTTTTCCTGAAGTCCTTGGTTCAGGAAAAACAGCGGCTCAGCACGGAGAGGGCTGAGGGGATTACTCAATGGATGGAGCAACGATCTGCTGGGATGACCAGGAGTGATCCAAAGAACTGCTCAAAAACTGTGACTATTTGTAGGAGAAAAAGTACCTGGAGGGCTAATCCTTTCCCGAGGAGAACAATGAGTGTTGCAACAAGAAAGAAGCTCCACAATGGTAACTTCCTTTGCAATGAGATTACAAGGTGTTGCCAAAGTCTCAGGATCTTCAGCTGCATTGGGTTGTGGTGTGACTTCATGTAAATAGTCCTTGCCTGATAGAATTTTGCTCAACTTAGGGCAAACATGCTAATCCCCTCAAGTCAGTTTCTCAGAGGCTGAGGACCCTTTGTCTACTGTGGGTTTGCACAGCTTGAGGTCTCCTAGGACTACATGACTGGGGATTTTACTGGTCTGACCTGGTTTTCAATTGTTTAATGTTTGCTGCCTACGTACCCATCTGGGTGACCTCTCAGGCACATTGAATCATATTTTAATATCAGAGTTGTAGACCCTGGGACAGGTTTACCAGTGAGATAACACTGGCTTGTTTCAGTAAACCATAACGTGAATCACAATAGGTCATCTGATTTCAGACATAACTCTAAACTATAGTTCTGGGGTGAGGGGGCGAACAAATCTTACAGTCTCATCCTTAGTGTTCAACTTTAAGGGAGGAGGCAGCACACAGATTCAATTTATCTAAACTCATTCTCATAACAAATCGCCATAGTTTATTTGTTATGTCCAAATGTAGCCACTGTGTATTTCACCAGATGTATTTCACCAAATAGAATATGGGAAATGTGAAGTATTAAATCAATACAGAGTTTCTACTCATGGAATCATAGAATCTAAGGCCACTTATCCATTACACTGTTATAGTACTACTATTCTACTTTCAACATCCTATGGAATTCTGGGGTTAGTAGTTTACCGAGGCCAAGGAGCTCTCTGGCTGAGAATTCTAAATGCCCCTCCCTAAACTGCAAACCCCAGGATTCTATAGGGTGTTGAAAGTGGAATAACAGCACTATAACAGTAGAGGGCAGAAATGGCCTTAGAGTTGAAAGGGACTGAAAGGTCCACCAAGTCCAGCTCATTGCCATGCCAAAATACACAACCATTGTTTAAAGACCTCCAAAGGGGGAAAGCCACTGTTCACTCATTTGTTCATGAATTCAATGGAAAGAACATCTTTTAAAACTTTTTTTAAAAAAAGGTAGAAGAAACTGAACTGACAGATTCATCCATCCAAGGAAAGGGCTTTAAGGGCTTAACTCTCTTAGGTCTTAGCTGAATCTCCATGTATCCAGCCATATTTGTAGTACTGAAGCAGGACTGTCACCATTTGAAAAAAAAAAGTCTCCTTGCCTTCAATAGTAATCTTTACTCTTTTTTGATCTTATTAATTTTTAAGTCAATGTTAAGAAAGCAACACCCATATTCATCCAGTCTCATGGTTCTCCCTCTCTCACACTTTTTAAAAAATGATCAGAGGTTCCATCCCAGATGAAAGATATGTGTTTATCTTTTGAACTTTTCTTATAGCTCCATGGGTGCATTAGGGACAATACTCATCTGGAAGAACAAAACACTTAACTTGGGATAAATTTTCTGGTAATATTCAAAGGTGGTTATGCATGGATGTCATATGTAAATTAAGGCACTTTGTTGAAAATCTGCATTCATACATACAGTGATTAAAGTATGCAAAAATAAAGCCCAAACCAAATTTTACATCAATCCATGACACTACCTTCTGTAGCCAATTTATACACATCTGTGTTTTGCACAAATTTGTACTGGAAGAAAAAAGAAACACAATCATGTTTGTCATATTATGGAGAATAATTATCTTTTAGGGCATTCTCTCCAACTCTGAAAAAAAAATGAAATGGACAGTTCCAAAGTCAGCTTTTCAGCTGCTGATAAGATTAATGCACTGATTAACACCTTTTCCAAGTTGGATTGGAGGTGAAAGCAATCCCATTTGGCAAAACCTCATCCCATTTGCTGACATCTTCATTAACCTTACTGATAAGGAAACCATTTCACAATAAAAAATTCTCAAGGCAAGAGATGTTATCTTCATAGCTTCACCTAACAATGCTAATTCTCAGTGTGCGACACACAGGTTCAATTGCCTTGGTAATTTCACAGTGCCCTACACTTTTTCCCAGCTTTGGTTAAAAGGTTGACACAGAAAGAAACCAATTACTTCACACTCACTGGAGAAGGCTGATTTTCAAAAGGACATTTCACCTTTTAAGCAAGAAAGAGAGAGAGAGAGAGCGCGCAATGCTAAAGACACAGTAACTTAATTGAAAGCACACATGAGATCACACTGAAAGATGTATCAGACCATTTACTGATCCCATAGAGCTTGCCACATGCCACAGTGCCGCACTGGCAAGCCCATCACCAAAAAGGACAGAGTGAATATACCAAATTTGTACAAGAAATAAGGTTGATTTTACTTCCAGATATTGGAGTTGTGGAGGAAAATAAACCAGTAATCAATGAATTTTTCATGGCTGATGAATAAAGGTTCACTCAAACTTCAGCTTCTTAATGAGGCAATGTGTGTGATACTTCCTGTTATTGATCAGTGGAGCAAAAGCTAAGTCTCTGATCCCTTAGGAGCAACCAAGCAGCCAATAAAGAGAGTGCTTAACTCAGTAGTAGCTTTACATTCTGGAGGTCTTAGCTTTACGTTTCAGAGCTCTCCATCTTCAGCAACAGTAGTTAATTGGAATAACAACAACAACAAAAATCAATTGTTTGAGATTCTGTAGAGCCACTGCCAAACAACGATTGGTGATATCGGTCTAGATAGGCAAGTAACTTGACCAGAACTTGAAAGTAATGGACTACCAAGACAGGTATACCTCAGTTGACAAAGCAGATGTGTTCCTGAGAATTATTTTTTTAACAGAAAAATTGTATCAAAGGCAGAAATAATATAGAAAGAAGAGGGATAAGTTCCTATGCACCAAAAAACAATAGCAGTCCAACTTATTTCAGCAAACCTTTCATCCAAAATGATTGCAATGCACTTATATAATGAAACAATCAGGTCAGCTAAGCCTTGTATAAGTAAAGAAAAAACCTTCTGAACTTTTTAGAGATCAGTTCAATGCTTCTTCCAAAACGAATCCAGGGATGACTTTTTCTTTCACCAGTCTTTTTTCTTATGATTTTCATTTTGGCAACCACATGTATAGATCTATGCTTTTTAAAACATGCTGGAGGGAGCTTGTGAGGCAGGCTTATCTGCTTTCTCTTTTCCTCTCTGTTTTGCTTTTGACACATGCTCAAGTAAGGGATTCTGGAGACAGCTGCTTTGTTTACCATGCCTGTTGTAGGCAGGCACACACAGCTGCAGTAGAAATCAGCAAGAGTAGAATAGAATCCTATTCTTTCCCAGGTCCCAGTTTAGGCTTTTAGTGCAGTGTTTACTGCAAATACACTGTTGTACCCCAACACTGAAAGTCTGTGTTTCTGTAGCCCTCCAGCTCTATCCTTCCACCATCAACGCTGCTTTCAAAAAAACAAAACAAAACAAAACCCCTCTCTTCCTGCAAGACAGAGGACAAGGAAGAAAAGGTGGGGCTAGGCTATCATTAAAAAGACTTTGTAAAAAAGAGTTTATTTGAAGTATGCCTGTGTCATTCTCATGTAAAACATTACTTATTGTAACGAGGGTGCAACAAAGTTAAATTTCAAAATATATTTCAAATATAATGAGTGGGAATAAAGTTATTATTTGATATAATAACTGATGCTTACTAGTTACTTCTAAAGCGGAATCTAATGTTTTTCTAGAGGCGCATTGACCAGAATGTTTGAATCTTTAGGTTATTTTTTGAACCAATACTAGGATTTATTTATTTTTAAAGGAATGAAAAGTGAAAAGTAATGTAATGAATAATGCAATCTTGCTTTTTAAGGCCATTTCCACACTAAACTGTTATAGTGCTATTATTCCACTATCAACATCCCATGGAATCCTGAGGTTTGCAGTTTAGAAAGGTGCCTCAAAGTCCCATCCCTAAACTGCAAACCCCAGGATTCCATGGGATGTTGAAAGTAGAATAATAGCACTGTAATAGTGTAGTGCAGAAATGGCCTGACATTGTAATGAGTAATAACAATAGGATCCTTTCTAGACATCTTAATGAGTAATGAGAACAGAATAAAGTTGCCCCTCCACATTTGTGAGGGTTCAGGGTGCAGAACCCTCACGAAAGTGAAAAAAATCACTTGCAAAATTATGATCTGCATCAACAAATCAGTTCTACCAGTTTTCATCACCACAGGCAGGAGCAAACCTCTTGTAAAAGCATATGAGTCTTAATTTTCCATTTGGGATAAAGAAACCACCACTACCTAGGTCTAAACGGATGTGCTGGACATTGAAGAGTATTTAATGGGCATTTTAAATACATAATTATTTATTATTTACTATTTACCCTATTTTACAGGGGTGTTTTTCGTACCTTGCAAGCAGCCTGGCATCCCAGCTTTGAGAGAAAGACGTAAAGAAAGAAACAAACAAACATTACATTAAACAGGGATAATTCATACGAATGTAATGTTGCTGAGAACAGTCTAGGGTTGCCAGAGTGAAAGCTGGAGACAGCTCCTGTACTTTTAATGGCTGTATAAAATAAAAAATTACCTGATTGCCCGACAAGCAACACCTGCTGAAATTACATCTTCTACCCAACTATTAAAGAGAAAGCCTTCCTCAGTCTTAATTCTGGCAACACTACAGACTGCCCCACCCACATCCCAGCCCAAGAGGATTGCTGATAAGTGTAGTGGGAACCAGGATTGGGGTGGGGCCGTTTCATCATGCTTCTTAAACAAGTTCTGGTTTTCCTGTCCTGATAGCCTTAGTTCCAATACAACACTGGTTGTCTTTGTATATCAGCCTTTGGAGAAGAAAAGGCTGAGCTTGTGCTTGTTGATTTATTTAAGACTATATTGTAAGTTCACAGTGGTATGCAGTTTAGTCCAGGATTTTCATCTCTAAGAGCAACCCTGGAGACTAGGGTTTGATTCCTTGCTGGGCCATGAAACCCACTGGTTGACTTTGGGTGCCTCACACACTTTCAGTCCCAGAAACACCATGATAGGTTTGCCGTAGGCCCTTTCTGCAGCTTACCTATTTTCGGCGCTGGGGTGCGGGGATTGCACGAGCAGCCTCCAGCGAGAGTCTCTCGCGTCCCTGCTGCTTCAGCTCTGCACAAGCTGCCTGCTTGCAAGCAGGTAGCATGAGAGCCCCACCTCTTCCTTCCGCAGCACAGCCTGGAAGTTTCCCAGGCTGTGCTGGGGCAGGAAGCGCGACCACTGAGGCTCCGAAGGCTCCGCCTACAAGGCAAGTGCCGTGGAGCCCTGGAGCAATGCACGATCGTGCACCATTTTCAGCTGAAAACCCAAAATGAAAAAGTGCATGAGCCAGATCATAGAGTATCGCTCGATTGTGAGTGCGTCATGCAGATCGCTCCTCACAATCACACGATGCTCCAGGCACCCTTTCGCATGGCAAATGCCATTTAGGGTTGCCATAAGTCAGAAATGACCTGAAGGCACATAACAACAACAACAACAACAACAAGCTCATTCAGAGCCACGTTAATACCCAAGTTCAAATATATGTTCCAAGAGGACATCATGCCTGTTTCATGAAAGTAAAGGGTGTGTAACTTTTATGAAAGGAAAAGTCATGCCTTCTTATTTCCATCACTAATAATGAAAAAGCTTCTTCAAATTTAGCAGAATTCAAAGAAGTAGCTATGTTCACCTGTTGTATCATAAAAAGACATAAAAGAATCCAGTAGTGCCTTAGACTAACTGGGGAAAAAAATTCTAGCATAATCTTTTTTTGGACTACAGTCCACTTCATCACATGTTTTTGATGAGACATATCAAAGTGGAGTGAGTCACCAAAGCTTATGCTGTAGATGTCTTTTCCCCCTCATTTAGTCTCAAAGGTGTTACTAAATTTTGTTTACGTCTTCTTCTGTTACCGCTGTTCTTTTTGACTGAGATATGTGTGTGTGTGTGTGTGTGTGTGCGTGTGCGTGCATGCGCGTGCAAGCAACTGATTCGGGAATTCATCTCTAACCTCTAATTTTGATCTTCATTTTAAAACTAGTTTCTTTGGCAGAGTCCCAGAATAAGCTACACTCAAGTGCTTGCTTTATTAAACATTTCTACTGATCGATGTGGTTTGACCCCCTTTTGCTCATCTTGTTGCTGTTTCTTCTAGGAATCATTTCACTTTTCTGTATCCTCAGGAATTAGTGTTACCAGGTTTTCAAAATAGCAGTAAGGGATAGCTGAATTCATGATATGCAGGGTTGACAATGAGGAAGTATCTATTAACAAGTTTGTGTTCTACCATAAATACCAAATAAAGGTATTGATTTCAGTTAACTTTGCCAAGTGTTTGGCCACTTCCATCTACACTGTTATAGTGCTATTATTCCACTTTCAAAATCCTATGGAATCCTGGGTTTTGCAGTTTAGGGAGGGGCATTTATAATTCTCAACCAGAGAGCTCTTTGACCTCAGTAAACTACAAACCCCAGGATTCCACAGGATGTTGAAAATGGAATAATAGCACTATAACAGTGTCAGGTTGAATGGCCTTTGTCAGTAAAACTTAGATACTGTACACATACATAAATCACATGATGAACACATTTCTTTCTTTACAGAGAGCTCACACCCCAAAATATGAAATTTTTGGCACCATGCTCATCTATATAAAAGGAAAAGCTTTCTGATCCTCAAATAAGGGAAATCCTTTATAGTAATGGACATTTGGTAACCCTATCGGGAACTCTTCAGTCTTGACTTCAATTAAATTGGCTATCATGATCCACTTGGTTTGGTTTCTTTTTTAAAAAAAGGTGGATCATGTTGAGTAGAAATATAAAAATCAATGGGATGAATTCAGTAATTAGTCTCAGCTAGAGCAGACACATTGAATCAATGGAATTCCTGTAGGCCTTGGCTTACCAAGCTTCTGTTGATTCAGTGTCTTTACTCCAGCTGGGACTAATTGTTGTTTTTAACTCACTGGGACTCAAATTAGTCATGACTAAACTCCAGGATTCCATAGGATGTTGAAAGTGGAATAATAGCACTGTAACAGTCCAGTGCGGAAATGGCCTTAGATTTAACCTTATGTTATATACTGAATGTTGCAGTCCTACAGATACAGATATTAAATATATCCCACACATTTTAACTCAAATTATTGTGCTTAAAGAGTTTTTTTTTAAAAATCCACCAACCTTAACCCTTCCCCCTACATCTGAAAACCATTTAATTCCATTAATTTAGCTGTCATACTGCTTAACACATGAATTTCGAACATTTCCTCTTCGTTTTTTTTAAGAAGTACTGCCTCCGTAAATCTTCTTAAGTGAATCCCAGTTAAGCACGTAAGATCTTTATGACCTAAAGTGCTTGAAAGTTAATACCTTTTCTTTCCTTCCCTCTGCCTCCTTTTCTCCTTTTTTTGGTGTAAAGCCAATTTTCCTCAAACATGACTTGCCAGCTCTGAAATGTGTGTAACTTGGTGGGAAGACAAAGAGGTTCCAAACCACAATGCCACTCTGAAGAATCTACATGATCTGTGGTAGCTTATTTCTCTAAGCCTCTCAGTGATTTAATTTGTGGAAGTAATTCTGAGAGTAATATCCCATTTAAAGTTAATGGTAGCAGTGCACTTAAACACATTGACTGATAGCTGCTTTGCAGTTTGAGCCTGTTAGTAGGTCAAGGAATCACTACAGCTCATCAGTGAGAAATCACCTAACAGCTATGCGGCAGCAAAAGAGGTGTTGCCTATAGCAAAGCACAAATGACTTCCAGCAAAGTGAGCAAGCCTTTGGTTACTGTGATTTTTATTTTTCTATAGTGATACAAATGGTGTATTGGGACATTGCAAAATAACAGAGAATCTGGATGAGATACTGGTGACTTTCCCTTAAGAGAAGATGGACTGTCTGAAGTGCCATGTGGTGATGATTTCCTCAGGGCTGCCCAGGGTGCCGAGCTCCTAGAGACAAAGGGAGATATTGTGCCCCTACACTTATTTTATATATAAAATTGAACTGGACAAGTGGTTAGGGATATGAAAAGTTTTCAGTTTTATTTTGCTGTGCTTCTCTGCCTCCCACTTATATTTCTCACCATCCTCGCTTTCTCTGATGTTGCAAGACTTTGATGTTTCTTGTATATTAGAATTCGAGCACATATAGTGTATCTTTATATAATGTGCACTTAACATAAACTACATATTCCCCTTCCCCTTGACTAAAGTGTATTTTTTTCACTCCTGAGTACTTTGAGCCATTTGTATTTTATGAAATCTCCATGGTTTTCTGTATATTTTTTTTCTCCAAAACACTCTTAACCTCACTACCGTGTGAATGCTTGAAGTGAGATTGTGTCCTGCTTCTCACTATGAGTCTCAGGACATGAAAAGCCTCGTTATGTCAATGCTTTCAGTCTTGACAAAGTCACTGAGTTTTTCTTAAAACACTGGCAATGAAGCAGTGCCTTTCATCAATGAGATAGTTTACTCCACCTCATTCTTCTGTGCATTTGACAATGAATGTAATGAACATTCTCAGAATTTCCTATCCTGAACAAGAAATGTATGTGCTGTGTTGTTTTTTAATTTGATGAATTTTCTTATGAAAATTTCACAAAAGGGTTTTCAATTCCCAACCCAAAAGACTGGGGGGCGGGGGTTGCATAAAGACTTCTTTGCTTTTTTTTTTCAAGCTAGTATACTGTTCAATAGTTATGAGATAATAAACCAAAGCTGTGATCTCATAGCTTTTACAATTCATATTTATTGTTATTAATGACCAAATGTGACTCCTCAAACCTGCCTTTTCATCCAGGCAGCACCCCAACTGAAGGGTTTCAGAGTCATTGCAGTTTGGGGCACTGGGAAATGATGACTGCAGTGCTCTCCCAGTCATGGGATGCTTTGAGAAGTAGTTTCAGCAAGACCCCTGAAAGGGTCTCTCCAGCCTCTTCTCATGCACCCAATGACTGGGAGACCACTGCGGATGTCATTTCCAAGTGCCCAAATCTGTAGTGCCTCAGAAACCTTTCAGTTGGTATGTTTCCTAATTGAAAAGGCAGGTTTTGGGGGATTATATCCTCAGATATAGGTCTGAGAATGAAGCTTCACCATCATAGTAATGTCTGGCAATCCAGAATAAAAAAGAGTTGTTGTTGTTTTTTTCCTAGGCAGTGGTTTTGTGGGGGAAATTTTCTTAAATAAATGTGAAAAATTGTTGAAAATGAAGAAAATTTTGCCTAGCAGAGAGAAAATTTTCATTTTCTGTGTTTTTCATTATTGGATAAAGAATGAAATGACTACATTCTTACACAAATGAACATTCTTTCTGCTTCATCAGGAGATTCTGTTACCCTGTGAATTGGGGGTCCCGGGAGCGGCGCCAAATAACCAAATCAAACCAAACAAAGATGGGGAAATTAACTGGAGCACTCTGTTAAGCTAACGAGAGGCAGGGTAACTTAGTGGGAATCTTTTACCCTATGTATACAGGTTCAGGTCAGTGAGCAGTCAGACAGTTGAAGTAGCAACACTGATATTTATTAACAAGCAGACAAATATTAAGAAAATACAACCACACAGCTAACTAGAAATAGGGAATGAGAGTTTTGGGGAAAATGGGTGATACGCCACCTTTCTCGTAGTCCTGAAGAGGTCCAATTGGAGAGAAGATGCTCGGCTTTGTGGCCGAGTGGAATTCGCTGAACAGAGTGGCAGCAAGGCTGGATGGAAGTCTGGAGCGATCTGAGGAAGCTCTTGGAACTGGGGGTTTTTATTTAGGGAAGGTATGACCGTGGGCTAGTCTGGTCTTGGGCAAAAACAATGAGGTCTGGACTTGAGACAATGTCTCCGAAAGGTCAGAATTTACATGATTAAGTTAAGGTCCAAATTGACAATAGTATGGCCAGTGTGCAGATGCAGCTAGCTTGGCAGTTGAGCACTCAGCTCGCCAGCGAGCCCGCTCAGGGCAGAGGTCTCTTTGTTTTGACGTGCATCTGTAATGAAGGTGTTTGTTTTGGGAGGTCTCCTAAAGCAAATCTGGCAGTTTCTGGCTTGCCTTGGTGTAAACAAGTATGAGTCAGCATTGAATAGCCATGCCTAGCTTCGTGCTTGTTCGGAGGCCTTACAAACACATGGCTGAGGGTGGCAGAACAGGGCCGAATTGTGATATCAAAATGATATCTGAAGCTTACAAAAGGCCAGGCCAGTTCACGGTGGTAACAATTCCATCCATGGATTGACCTCTGATATGTTTCCTGGATAGCATTTTCAAATATTCTTTGTTTAATTCATGGGTTACTTGGAACTAACTTGGAACTCCAGTTTAACTTGGAACTGCCTCGCACTATGGCTAATAATTGTTGCCCTAGAAAAAGCATACCACCAAATAAAGTGAGATGGGCATCCACTAGAGAGGTGACTATTTTGTAAGTGGTACCCTGATTATGAAGGAGCCTTCCCAATGAGGATTTTTAGCCATGTTCTTTATGGTCATTTTAGCATCAATTTTTTTTTAAATTTCCCTAGGTCTTTCAAATGATATATCTCTTATAAAGTGGGTCTCTTAGTTTAAAATTTTATTTTAATTATGACACAGCTTTACTAGTGTATGTTGTTTCACCATAGGTTCACCATAATTTGAAAACAACTTGAGGACACACAACAAAAACTATTTCATGCGTTTCAATGTTGTATTTGTTTTCCAAGCTTGTGATTTAAGCAAATTTGTTTTGGTGTTATTTGTTGGTGTTATTGTTTTCTTTGTTTCCTACTAGTTTGATTTGAGTCAGATATCTTATTCTTATGTGTATTAATATGAACTGCTGAATAGATTCCTTAATGTGGATATAATGTTGACTTTATTGGTAATGGATACTTCTAACTGGTCTACTGATAAGGAGGGACAGATCTTTTCCCCTTTCTCCTAAGGTTGAAGTTGTTGTTTTAAAAATCTCTTCCCCACATATTTGTGAAGAATTGTTTGTGAGTTTGGATCAAACATGAAGATAATAAAATTCTTTAAAATTTTAATTGGTCAAAATCAATAGGAACTACTATTCTTGGCATGAAAAGATTCATATTGCGTCACAAGCCATGGCAGCTTTCAAAGATGAAGTGTATATCAGAAAAATGTATTTTAAAAGGCTGACAACTCTAATTCAGGATCACAAACTTGATCCAGAACAAAGGGATTAAAATGCACACTCTTAACCACCAACTTTCAAAGCCTGAGTAGAAGAATCTACCATTTTTTTCTGTCACATTCATTTAGGGGGTGGAGGATTTCAGCCAAAATAGGTATTTAAATTTAAAAGCCTTTAAAATTTAAAATGTCTATCTAAACATAATTTAAGATGTTTTAATTTAATATTTTAAATATTTTAGTTAATTTTTAATATTTTACTTTAACTTAGGTCTTCAAAAGCCAATTCGAGGGTTTAAAGTAAATCTTCTATTGCCTGAAGGGAGGTGCATATTTCATTTGTGCTTTCCTGTATCTGACTGTAAATGTAATGAAGGTCCCCCATATTTTTTGTCCTAAACTAGAAATGGTATCTTAATCACTTCAGTTTCCTTTTGTTTTGAGCTGAATATATTGGGGAAAGTAAAAAGTACAATAATCTCGTGCAGTATTTTTTCGATGTTTATAAAGTGTTTGTTGGATCTGAGATGTTTTATACGAGTAACCCTTATAACAAGCATTTAAGGTAGGATAGCTATAAGATCTCCATATTAGAAGTGCAGGCGTCTTCTTGGCCCTGGAGCAAGAAGGAGAGGCAGAAATGGCTGATGAAATCAGCTAGATTTAGGTAGTTCAGCTGGGCGGAGACACCATCTTTGGGAAGATCATCTGAAAAGAGATCCCTGGCAAAGCAGTATTCAAGGACGAGAGATGCCTTGCATTCCATGACATTTTTCCACAAGCTCCAACTTATTTCCAAGTTATCCCTAAGAAGCCTATTGCCCAACTCTCACAAGACAGGGTTTTGATGAAGCTCTTCTTGGACACTTATTCATTGTGGACAAGAAATGTGTAGCTGAATTGGGCTTGACTAGGGGGCTCCCAAGGGGGATAAATTAAGGGCCAAATGGCAGTAAGCCTGTCTGCCATGTACACCTCCATGTCCTTGGTGGCCATCAGCTGGGTTGGCTTCCAGGTTAAGAACTAGGGGAAGAAAAGAATATTTCCTTAAATGATCTCTTAAATTTAGTGAACATGTATCTTGAAAAATCCAAGTACTATCAATGAATGTCAGTCACTTAACCTTTGTTGAGGTGAATCGAAAGCTTGTGCCATCTATAGTCATTAAAGTTCCAAGCATGTTGAAAAGAAGAAGAAAGAGGAGGAGGAGGAAGAGGAGGAGGAGGAGGAAAGGAAGAAGCAGCAGCAGCAGCATCATAGGAATGAGGCTGGGAGAACATGACTCAGATTATTTCACCCTGTCAGTCCATGGCAGAGGCAAGAGACTTTCCCATGCTTATTCTTTAAGTCACTGTCTGCCATTATCACTGATCAGAAAGCTGATCCAGCAAAAGGACTCTTAGCACTATTTTGGGGGCCCAATTAACTTGTCCAGCATAAAGACCTAAACAGATGTTTCTGTCTAGCAGCAAATTTAGAAGTAGCACGCCACTGGAAACATACCAGAAACTTGTACCTTCATGGCTGGAAGCAGAGACCCTGGTCCCTGCCTCTTATGGAAAAGTTGGCCATCACCTGTTTCACACAGTGATTTATGGATACTGTGTCTGGTCTGGGTGATGTTGAAGGAAGTTTTTTCCTGTGTGTGCTTTTGTACTGTTGATTTTAAGTATTTGGATGGATGCTTGTGTGTGTATGAATGTATATACACACACCTCCTCCCATATGAGTCTGCCAGAAATTTGAGATCTTCAGAAAAGGCCCTGATGCACGTTCCAACACCTCATAAAGTTAGGTTGGTGGGTACCCATAACAGGGCTTTCTTTGTAGCAGCATCTTGACTGTGGAACTTCCTATAGGAGGAAGTTAGTTTGGCTCCATTTCTTCTGACCTTCTGGCAGGCAGGCAAGATATTGTTGTTATACATGGCATTCAGTGTTTGAAATTTCTGTTTTAACTGTTTTAAAACTGGATTCCAGGATTGTTTTTAGACTGCCTTTAAAGTCTTTTAAAGAGTGCTTTTAAAATATTTTCATCTTTGTATTTTTTAAATTGATTTTTGTTTCTTCACCACTTTGAGAGCCTTTATACATGCCTGTGTGTGACAGACAAAGAGAGTAAATGAGCGAGAGAGAGAGGGAGAGAGAGAGGGAGAGAGCTGGGGTTACCTAAGTAGCTCTTGACACACACCCCTGCCAGACTCCTCAATCCATACTTTCCCTATTCCACTCAAGAGGCTCATTTGCATCTCCCAAAAGCCTCCAAAAGGAGTGATTCTCCTATTGTAGAGTTGCTCCTTGCAATGTTTGAAATCAAAAATATTAACTTCTTAAAACCAGAAGAGGATAGCCTTTCTGGTCTTTCTCCCTATGGGAAGGGGAAGTTTTTGGATAGTTTGTGTGATCCCCAGATGGTCCCAGTACAAAAAATTGGTACTCAGATATGTTTCAGTTGCTTATCTGCCAACTGATCATTCCAGCTATTGGCAGCAATTGGGTCCCACACTGAGAGAAAGGTAGAATATAAAACAAACACATATAGAATAGACCCCAGAATTAATTGATCTTAACATAAGTATTTCATATGATGGTCTCTGAATTATATGTGGATTTGACATAATGCATTTGACAACCTTCCTCTGCTAATAAATCTTGATATTACTAGGTTCCCAGACTTGGCATAGCTTTGCTCGGTTGAAGGCACTTAGAATCTTCATTCAGAGCTTCATGCTGAACAAGTGATGCTTGGGAATGGAGGAGTGAGTTTAACATGTGAAGGGCTTGGCCATGGTGATACATCCATTAGTCACATCCTGATTGTATTACTGTAATATATTCCGTGTACTGGTCCAAAGAGATGCAACCAGGTTACTAATGGTTGATGGTTACAGTGAGTGTACAACTTTGTTATTGTAACAGCTCCACGGTCTGCCAGCCTGTTTCGAAGTACAGTTCAGGATGCTGGTTTTGACCTATAAAGTCCTATATGACTCTGTTCTAGGTTGTTTGAAGGACCATATCCTTCCATATGAGCCTTCCAGATCTCTATGATCTTTGCAGGACAAAATTCTTTCTATCCCACATCTTTCACAGGCATGGTTGGTGGCAACAAAGGAGAAGGCCTTCTCTGTGGATACTCCCACATTTTGGAGTTCCTTTCATAGGAAAGTCAGGATGGTTCTTTTTGTTTTGTTTTGTTTTGTTTTCAGTGGCAGGTTAAGAACTCTGTTTTCCAGCAAATCTTTGGAAACCAATTTTTTAAAAAAATTTAAAATGAGGGCTTTTATACTGCTGTACTGTATTTGATCTGTTTTAAACTATGGTTTAAATTAGTTTTAATTCAGCTGTTTAATACTGTTTTGATTTTAATTTTGTGTGTTTTAAAATATATTTGTTTTATCTGTCTTTTTGTAAGCTACCTTAAGTCCCAGCCTGGGAGAAAAGTGGGATATAAATAAGTGATTGACAGATGGGCTGCGGGGGTTTCTGGCTAATGTTTTGTAAGCTTAAAGCAAGGGTGGGGAATTTGTGGTGAGAGCCAGAGCAGTGTAGTCCTTGAGTGCTGGACAAGGTTCAGAATCCCACTCAGCCATGAAAACCCATTGGACAATCTTGTACAAGTCGCACTTTCCGAACTTAAGAGGAGGCAGTTGCAATCCTCCTCTTAATAAATTGAGCCAAGGAACTGTTTGAGAAGGTCACCATAAGCTGGGATTGATTTGAAGGCACCTAACAACAACAACAAGAATGTGTAGCCCTACTTCACTAGGCTGGCTAGAATTTTTTTGTTATAATTTTTGTTAAGACTTTAATTTACAATAAAGAAAATAAGCAAAACAGCAAACAGTATTTAAAAAGACAGAAAAGAAAGAAAAGAAAAAAGATAGGTGAGAAGAGAAAGAAAGAAAGAAAGAAAGAAAGAAAGAAAGAAAGAAAGAAAGAAAGAAAGAGAGAAAGGCAGGAAGGAAAAAAGAGTAAAAGTGCCTTTCAATCTTCTTGTCAGCAACTATTAAAGTGTACAATTAATCTGTTCCTTTCTCGTCTATCACAATAACTCTTCATCCTCCTTTTATAACATATACCAACTAATAGCTAAACACAAACTTTTGTCACTATTCCTGTGTGCCTTGAAGTTGCTTCTGACTTATGGCAACCCTAAGGCAAACCTATCACAGGATTTTTCTGGGGCTGAGAATGTGTGACATACCCAAGGCTGAACAAGGTTGGCTGAGTGGGGAATCAGATCCTGGTCTCCAGTGTCGTAGTCCAATGCTCAAGACACTACACCACTCTGGCACTCCAAAATACAAAAAGTTATTGACTTTTTCTACAGAAAGTCAATAAAAACTTTAATAAAAGCTTAATACTTTTATAACAGACATGATTACTGCTCCCCTAAATTAAACTATACAAATTAACCCCTCTCATTCTAATTTAAAAGCCATCTGACATCATACAAAATTATCAAACATCAGATCCTTGCATTCCCATTAAACAAAATCCCCAGTTATTCTCCACCCTCTTTCTCCCTTCCTCTAAGTCATTTCCAGCTTTTGACTAAATAATAAAATTCCACCTCCACCAATTTTCCTTTGTTCCCCTTTCTTCTTTGAATTTTCCATGGCTATGCCCCATTTGCACCCATTTCTCATAATTGTATCTTTTGTAGCTATCTAACCCTCAAGCCCACTTTAAAAAAAACCCACTTTAATATAATTTTGAACAGTTTCTTAGACTTCATATACCCCCCATAAGAACCTTATTTTATAAACACTTTACAGCAGGGCAGCCAACATCAAACTACAAAATAATGTCTAGAATCTGGTGAGCCTACTCATTATTTCTTTAGTTTACGATTTAAATTTAACATGTGGTTTTTTGTTAATCCCCTGCAATTGTACAAATTGAACATCACTCACCAAATTTGAAAAGACCTGAGGAAGAAACCTCCTTCCATGAAATACCCTCTACTGGACTTACTAACTTTCTTCTCTTCTTTCTTCCCTTCCAACAGTCCAACTGAAAAGCAAATATCCTCCATATCTTTCCAAAAATCTCCCCCTCTGAAATTCCTCTTTCCAGTGTCTATATTGTAAATCTCAGCATACCTCCTCCCATCATCTTTATATCTCTGGGAAAAAGATCCAACTTCTCATCTCATTTTCCATTTTCTTCAGTGTTAATCCTCTCTTAATTATTTTCAGTAAATCCAGTACTCCCCTCCAGCTCCTCTGGGGTAACTTCTAATGCAAAATTACATTGGTCCGGCAACACTTCATTGTCCATAATTTCCAGTGTGACCTGCAATATCCCCTCTCCATCCAATTCTTTGAACTCCATCATGTTACCAAATAATCAAATGCTCTTAAGATCATTTTTCAGCCATTGAAATTTCTCCAAAATTGACTGCCAGATCCCTGGATCTTCATCTTCTAGGGGCTGATTCATTGACATTATTTCTACTGAGCAAAAGATGGCAAAAATAGGGTCTCCACAGTGACTCCTCTACCACAGTGTAACAGAGGCACACGCCATTTCCACACTGCACTGTTAAAGTACTACTATTTCACTTTCAATATCCTATGAAATCCTGGGGTTTGCAGTTTAGGGAAAAGAGCTCTTCGGTCTCAGTAAACAACAAATCCAGAATCCCACAGGGTATTGAAAGTGGAATAATAGCACTATAACAGTGTAGTGCGGAAATGGCCACAGCCTGGCTAATTATTTTCTCTTGTTATTCCAATTACTCTTAATGGGGTACATCTCCCAGACAAACCAAACGCCTTTCCCATAACAAAGTAGTTGCTTTTCTTAGTCCATTTTTACTTGCAAAGCACTTTGAAAAAGTTCTCTCTTCCAACTTAAAAAATACCTTTCTAGACTTCAGTATTAGTAAATCCTTTATCTATTTAAAAATGCTTTAGTTCACATACTTACTAAACCTTTTAGTTTCAAAGTATGATCTTAAAAATCTTAAAAATAAATCTTGAAGTTTAGTCCTATTAGTACAGAAAGTAGGAAACTAATGGAGGTAAAAAGTCACTGCTGAATCAAAGACATCTGGAGAGCTGCTATTAACCTTCCTCTGGTCTACCTCTGGTCTACATGATAAACACAGAAGAATCTAAGAATATCATTTTCTAATGATTTTTCCATGGTGCTGCCCAAGCTATTCTATAGCAGTTGTTTTGTTATGTGAGCAAGAATCAGGAAAAGAAAAAAAGGGGGAAGGAGCCCTCAGTCTGGAAGAATCATCTGTTTGTTTGTTTTTCCCCTTTAATCTCTGGTGTTACTCATACATTGTAGTCATATGTTTTCAAGTAATTTCTGACTTATGACAACCCTAAGGTGAAATCATGGAATTTTCTTGGAAAGATTTATTCAGAGGGGGTTTGTTTTTGCCTTCCTTTGAGACTGAGACTTGCCCAGGGTCACCCAGTGAGTTTCCATAACTGAGCATAGATTTGAACTCCAGTCTCCAGAATTGTATTTCAGTGCTCAAACCTCTATACCATGCTGGCCATCTGTGTTACTCATATGATAACACCAAAATCAAGATAAGCCTGTTCAGCCAAAATAACTCTTCTGCATCAATTTCCCCAGTGAGATTCTTTGTCAGTAGAGATGTCACCACAGCTCAGAGAAATACTGATGTCAAAATCTGACACTCAGTTTTATGGAAGGAAGACGTTGCATATAGTTCAGAGTGCAGGATGTTGTAATCCTTCAGCAGTTTTATGGACTCGTTCAACCTAGTGCAGTATACATAGCTTTAATTTTAAATAATAAAAAAAGTGCCAGGTAGCTTTTCTTCTTCTTCTTCTTTTTACAACAGATTTTAGTATGTAATCACAGAAAGATATGGCATGCAGTTAGAAAAGAAGGAATGGAAAACTATGAAGGTCGGTGACAAAATACTTCGCAGTGCTGGAGGATCACAAATGCAATATCTCCTCAACCAGTCATCCCAGTCACCATCATGATGGAGGTGGTGAGGGGCTGCAAGTTGATTGGAAAGACCCCATAGGCTGTGTCTAGTTGCTATAGACTGCCAGTTCTCTATGCATATTGCAACAGTAACCCAGTATTTTGAGCCTTTTGAAATTCCATGTGACAAAAATATGACCACCATTGTGGTAAGACATAAAGGAGTCCAGTAGGTATCTTTAAGACTAACTGGGAAAAGGTCCAATTACAAATGTCCTTTGTTCCTTTTTACAATGTAACCGATTAACACAACTATCTTTTCAAATAATGCTATTTTTGGAAAGAGCTACAGTGTGCCAATGAGCAAGTGCCCTCCAGATCTACCAAGTAACTTAAATCAGGACAAAGATGTCAAATATAGCCCACCCCAGCCAAGGAAAAAGTGTTAGATTATTGCCCTATTCTAAGTAAGAAAAATAGATGGTGTTATGGCTGCTACATGGGGTTTGGGGGAGTGGAGAAACCAGATAGATTAAGCATTCGGGGCATCAAGAAGGAAAAATGAGTAGGAGTGACTACACAGCCCACCTCAAGCAGGCTGTGCACCTCAGCTCTGCATTCACTTGCTCTATCTCATAAATAACATGATTGCATCCTGCCACTCCTTCCTGAACAGTAAAGACAGAAATGCATACCCTAGAGCAGTGGTTCTCAACCTGTGGGTCCCCAGATGTTTGTGGACTTCAGCTCCCAGAAGCCCCAGCCACTATGGTCAATGCTCAGGGCTTCTGGGAGCTGAAGTCCAAAAACATCTGGGGACCAACCTCTGGCAGTAGCTCTGTAGAAAATGAGAGAGGGTCAGCTAGTATCTTCTCTTTCCCCTGTTCTTCTGACTCTATGATCCCCATTCCCCCTCTATACTTCATTCACTCCAAACATTCTTAGTAGAAAAGTGTAGTTCTTGCAGTATGTTCTTCAGGTCAGAAGTAAAGGGAGGAGAACAGGCCCACTGCACACCTTCCACCCTCTTGTGCAGCTACAGTAGAGATGACTTATGGCCACTAGAGTAACCTTTCTGACCTCAGGAACCCAAACACTGAACCCCCTACACAGGAATTCTGAAACATGGTAGATTGTAAAGGGTGGATGAATCCAACCAAATTTCAAGTTGATGGCTTTAGGAGTTTCTGTCTCAGGCACTTAATACATTTTTTCCCTAAAAATATTTTTTTAAGCTGTCAACTGCTCAGGTCTTCACAATTCATGCAGCTTTTAATTATGCCACTGTCATTGACTATTGTGGAATCTTCCTGCAGCAACTTCTACAGTTGAAGAACTGTACCAAAGATGAGCAGTGGGGCACCAGCCATACAAGAAGAGTGTTTAGTAGAGATGGGCAGACAGACAGGAGAGAGACAGACAGAGGGACAGATGTTCCTCACCTCTTGAGTGAGAATGGCAAACACAGAGCATCAATTAGTTAGTTCTCTTAAAGTTTAATCAATCATTATATATAGTAATGCCAGCCTCATCACTTCTATTTTTACCTCAAAATATGGGTGACTCAGGGATCTACTCACAATGCCAGTGCCTCTGTGAAACAGTTGGGAATATTAGCTCAAAGAAGAGGCGTGTGAGAGGGGGTAACCTTACAGGTTCTTTAACACCTATATATATTGTTACTACTGCAGGGAAAAAAAAGTTGGAGACTCAAAGTAAGCTTGTTTGTTTTGTTGGGGAGAATTAACAATCTCATGCATAGAAGATCCAAGCAGTCTTACAATCACAAAAGGCAGACTGAAGGAAAAGGAAGGAAAGGTTTGGATAGTGAGAGTTTAGGGTGACATGGGTGATACTATCCACAAATGAAGAGAGAAGGTGCTGTGGCTAAGACTAAGGGTCCATGGGTAATACCAGAATGAGAATTAGAGCAGCAGAATGATGGCTAGTATGCCAGGAGTACTATGAGTTATCTGGCTCAGAGTCAGGGTTTAGATATTATTGTTCCACCCTAAGGGGGAAGGTATTAATGGCTGTCTGGCAGAGTAGACAATGGACAATGGGGTCTGAAATGAGCTAATGGCCTTAGCATTAGGTGACAAAGGGACTGATGGGAATCATGATAGTTCCTTAATGATGGGACAGGTAAAGGGACAAAGGGGAGTTTCAACAGATGAAAGGAGAAGGTCAAAGACAATCAGTCATTCTGTGGAAGCAGTTCCAGGTGCTATTGTTTCTAAAGGTTGAGTTGTTGAAGGACATCTGCCAGGTATCTCCAGAGTTTCCCTGACTATGACCTAGCCATGCCCTGAGGTCTCAGTCTGACATAGTTTCACAACACATGTGGGCAGCCAATTCCTGTTTGCCAGCAAGCTCCCAGTCATATCAGGATATAATTTATATTTCATACCAATTAAATATTTTGCCAATTAAATAATATCAAGGAGGTTCAGGGTGTATGACCTGGAAACACCTAAGTGTGTTAATGGAGAGGAGAGACTCTGAGCTGCAGCAGCACCATTTTGGGTTTGGGTTTTGCCTTTTGAGTTATGCCTGAGTAAGGACAGGAAGAATATTTTTTTAAAAAAATAAAAATGATCAAAATTGTGTTTCTTGGGTGTCAGGAAACCCTTACAATGAGAATTCTGGACTGGTGAGAATAAATTTGCAAATTTTTTTAAATGCAGATGACAACATTTCTGTGCAGGAAACAACATTATCAGGAAACAGAGTGTTATGCATAGAAAATAATGTTCTTCATAGAAAATGTTGTTACTGTGTATAAAATACTGTTTTCTATGCAAAATAAGCATGCACAAATTGTGCATAGAATAGGCTGCCAATTATAACATTATCTGCATAGGAAACTTTTTTTTCTGCAAAGAAATAGCAGTTTCTGTGCAGAAAATGCTATTTACTGCATAAAAATACCATATGCGAATTTTGTGCAAAAGTCCTAGCCCACCAATAGACTTTGAAAACTGCAATTTTTGAAGACTTTTTCAAAGATGCAATAAAACTGATAAAATTATGCATTGCTTCAGGAGCAAAGTTAGTGAATTATAGCCCTATTTTTGAGTTATACCACTTAATGCTGCCTTTTAATGTGCTCGAGCAAACTACTGATACAGTACATCTTGTCAATTTGTTCTTTTTGTGTGTCTTCAAGCCATTTGCAATTTGTGGTGACCCCAAGGCAAACCTATCACAGGATTTTCTGGAGGCTGAGAGTGTGTGATGTGCCCAAGGTCACCCAGTGGGGTCTCCAGAGTTGTAGTCCAAAGCTCAACCACTATACCACACTGACTCCTTGTCAATTCACTTGTGCTCATTTGGTGCCACAAGTGAAAGCAATGATCAATCCTGGATGTAGCTCTCAGTCCAAAGTGGTCTCAAACAATGCTTTACCATTTCTCTCTTCCTCAGACTTGGTTCCTTCCATTTCAGGGACTGTCTCTGTCATGATGATGATGCTTTCCCGATCTCCTACTTTTCTACAGAGATGGAGATGGTAGTGGAGGCAAACTTGATCCATTCTCACCATCTGAAGATGTCTTCTTGGGATGGAGTGGGCTACTCCCAGTCCCGCCAAAACTGCTGACTATTACAAATCTTACTGGAGGGTAAAAACAAATGATTTTGGCTCTCTCTGTAGCAAGGAGCACCTTTTGCATTTGGATTACTGCTGCAGAAATATCTCATGATAGATTAAGCTAAATTGATTATCAGATGCAATAGAAACAACAATCATTACAACTGTGAATTGTTAAAACTGTTAATGAATTTGGCTAATAATAAGGAGATATATTGGGAATTAAAGATAGTGGTTTTCCTCATTCGTCAAATGAACAATAAAATCATTGTGTTTTGCTTTGTTACTCAATATGAATTTAATGTACCTGTAAGTATAATACAAGATACGCTTCTTCAGTTGTAAATTTATATGTATGTATACATGTGTGTGTGTGTGTGTGTGTGCACACACGCACACACACACACACACATACATGAATTAAAAAAGTACCAAGAAAGGCAAACAAAGGCCATTCCCACATGGACATATTGCCCATGCTAGAGCGACCTCTCCAGGAGGTCTTCTTCACCGGGGTCTGTGCTAGAGCAGTTAAAAAAAGTGAGGTTCTAGACCTCAAACTGTTCTAGCGCAGCCCCGGGGTGGCGCTGTGAGTTTTATAAAAACCACCTTCAAAAGTGGTTTTTATAAAACTTACCCGCGCTGCCTCGTAGCAGCCCGCGGTCAAGAACTGCAGAGACGCGGTAGCGCACCCCTGCAGATCTGCCTGGGGGTGGGCTTCCGGCTGGCGCGCTGTCTTAATTGGTGGAGTGCCGCCGGAAGCCGCCGGCCGCCATTTCGGGCGCCACCGGGAGCAGCAGAGCGCCGTGGAGCGCTGCCGAAATTTGGCGGCGTTTGGAACGGTGGATCCGCGCTCCTCGGAGGGACGGAGCAACCCGCTAGTGGGTAAGCTCCGCCCCTGCGTGCGCGGCCCCGTTTCGCCCCCCCATGAGGAAAGGGTCAAAGACTAACACTGGTTATTTGGCAAGACAAGACAAAAGAGGACAAACTTAGATATCAAACAACCTTCCAGAGTCCTCATCAAAGCTCCACAAAATAGAAGCTAAATCTGGAAAATATACCAAAGAAGAAAATGAGGTGATGATTGGCTATATAACTTAAGTGAGCCTACACAACTCCTCCCCATAGGTATTGCATTGGAAAGTGTTTGTGAGACAGAATGCCCCTAAATATGTTTCCTCAGATTGTGTGTTAGAGATGCCAGTGAGGAAAGCTGAGCTCCCCTTCTCTATCTCCACATTACATCACCTTGGTGGTCAAAGTTGAAGCCACACTCTATGGACTTGTTTTTGCTCGTTCTTCATCCAGATCACCACATTATGCTGTTCCACACTGGAACTCAATTTGGCCAACATATTTCAATCTGCAGCTGCTACAAATTAGTTTGAATTGGCCCAATTCCCACCAGAATTTGGGATTCAGTTGAATCAGTGGCACAGTCCTGCACCATAAAGCTAATTCAAAATGTGTGTCCGAAATGTTCTGCTCCCAAACTGAATTTGAAAATATTTTCTCCTCCTTTTCAGGCCTTCATAAAAATCATTGGAAGTGGAGGAGGGGGTTTTAAGAGTTGAAAAAAAGATAAGTGAATATTGCTCTAGAGACAGGGACAACAATACAGAAAGCTAAAGTTCTGCAAATTTAACAAGGCAAACTGCTTTTCATAATGCATTCCCAAAAACTGAGCCAAAAAGTACAATAGGAAAAAAATGTCAGGTTGTAGCCCTTTTTTATCTGATTTTCTGTGATTATTTCTCAAGTAGACATGTAGGGAAATGAACTATAAGCCATTTTGTTGGTAAAATTTCTCCACCTTTTTTTAGGAATATATTTTGCATGTCTGCTTGAGCAAAAGTACTGAACCAGAAATAAATAGAGCACCCATGCATATATGCTCATAAATTCTAACATTCTCCTTCACCTGATGAAATTGTAATTTCAATGAATTAGAAACATTTCAGAGTTTGGAAGCAGCTCTGGATTAAAATAATTAATTGCTTTTTGCAGCATCTAAACAATAACAACATTATGATTGCAGTGTAACAAAAGATAACTTCATTCCTTTTGCAATATAATAAGTTTAATTATTTTAAAGTAATTGAATAATTTTATTATTTCTATTTACTTTTCTCTGGCTTTACCATATAAGTGTGTTTTTATCACAGGCTTTGGCTTGTAGCATTCTGACAATCTTTTACAGGTCTTAAAATGAAAAAATTTAGTTACTTTTGAATGGCAAGTAAGTAAATATTTGCATTTTAATTGTAATTATAACAGTACTTTGGGGATTATCACTCTATCTGAAGCTAATTACTTTTTTAAAGTAACTTCCCAAGTTTTATGGTAGTTTAAGCCTATCAAGAATGTCATGTAGAAGCATACATTCATATTCATTCATCGAATTTTATGGAGTGGGTCTTTTTCTCCTCTTGGGATGCCAATGTAGCAAGTTCATAAAGCTACAGTAATAATTTCCATGTTTTGGTGCTGCATACCTCAGGAACTAAGCTAAAGAAAATGTATGCAGTTCTTATTCAAGCAAAACTCTTGCTGACTTAAAGAGAAGTTTCACTCCACTTATTCTCTCTGCATTAATTTGGGCCCTTGGTGATTTAATTCACTTGTTAAGTCTTTTTGATATGCTTCTGGTATAATGCAAGAGAATTTGGTTAGAGTTCTTTTTCTGAAAATATTACCACATCGCTTGTGATCATAGTTTGTGTTGTGCCTGCAGCAAACATGGCCTGAATCCAAATCACAACAGGAAAGAATTTAAATTTTGGGAGAAGGATCATAGTTCAGTGGTAGGGCACATGTTCTTCATGGAAAAGGCTTCTAGTTTTATCCTGGCTTTGTTGAGTCCTTATTCAACAAAGACTTCAGCTGAAATCCCAAGGAGTCTGTGCTAATCAGCATAGACCAACCACAAGCAATCTAGTGGCTCCTAGATATTTTAGATGTTTGAAGTTCCTGACTATAGTCCATACTGGATGGAGACTTTTTGAGGGAGGTGGGGGGAGGTAATAGTCCAAAATGTCCAAAGAACACCAGACTGTCTTTCTCTGGTGCATGCAATATTGAGCTAGGAAGGACTCAATATTGCGTGTTATAAGTCAGTTTCCTGTGTTCCATTCCTCTCTCTGGAAGAAGTGATGTTTCTTCACAGCAAAAGAGTAGGGACTCTTTCTTTCTTTCTTTCTTTCTTTCTTTCTTTCTTTCTTTCTTTCTTTCTTTCTAAAAAAGAGAATTAAATAAATCTTCTGTTGGTATTACAGCTGAGAGCAGTGGTGGGACCTGGAGTGTGTGGATGAGGGGCAGGGTGAGGGTGCATGGAGGTGTGGCCTCAACATGTGGGGTGTGGCCAGGGCATGTGGGGGTGGCCATGGTGTATGGGGGCATGGCCAGAGCATGCGGGGGCATGGCTAGGAGCTGGGACACTCCCAAAACATTGCAGCCCGGGGGCAAAGCGCTGCTCCCCTGTTCCTACATCACTGACTGAAAGTCTCTCCTGCACTTATGTGAAGATTGCATATTTTGCCACGATGCTGCCACAGTGAGCTCTGTTTAATTTGGTCTTCTTCCAGTTTCTATCCTTAGCTAGATTAGACCCCCAAATCAATTTTTGAATGGCATGTTAACATTTAGGTAAATCTCACTGATTCAATGTGTGTATTCTAGTTGGGTCTTGCAATTGGATTTAGGATGCTTGGTTTCCCTCATTCAGTAAAGCAAGGGTTGTCAAGATATCTGATGAGGTAGATTGGCAATCCACCCCACAGCCACTGAGTATGCCAGGAACTGGTGCCATATTTGTGTCACATTATTGTATTCACATCAGTAGCGGGAAATTTGCTACAGACTAGCATCCAATGACTCATATGCTGGCACCTGTCCACATTTTGTGTTGGTCTGCAGTAAAATATCAAGAAATCCTAATGATCAACCTCATGGATAATGAACATAATAATTAATAAATGCTAAAGAACCCAAATCGGAATCATCATCCATGTTTCTTGTACGTTTTCCTAAGAAGTCTGAGAAGGTTCAGCTATAAACTGTACAAACCATTGGGCCCACTGTACCCTCTAGTATGTACTTTCATTTTTAAAGACAAAACCAAAAGTGGTATGATTTTTGTCTTTCATCATCAATGAGACCTCTTTAGCAACCTGAAACAATACTTGCCAAGTACTTCAAGTACAGTTAATGTTACTGTACTTAAATTAAAGGATGAGGAAGTAATTGCATTAATTGTAGCTGTTGTTCACTGTTGTTCAGCCCTCCTGCTCTGTGGGTAAGGCCTCACTCATAAGACTGTGCTGTCCTAAGTTGACCATGGCTTCTCTGGACAAGAGTTAGGGAAAGTTAGGGGGATTTTGGTAGGACTGGGACCTTCCTCCACTGCCCCTTACAGCCTAATAGGTGAAAACCAAACACAGCTGGATGTTGCTTTTGAGTGTCTTGTGATCTCATGTCACATTGGCTGGTTTTTAAATGCTCGACAGGGCATGGAATGGCAGAAGCAATTACAGGGATGGGATATTTGTTGCTGGAAGTAGATTGCAACAAAATCTACATTAAAGACTATATACAGTACTATCTTACAAGAGGCAATCAGTATGGAGACAGATAGATTGGAGTTTAGGAATTCTGGATTTAAAAGACTAGTAACAAGCCCAATGTAGGGAAAAAAGAGCAAAGCATATAGCACACATAAGAAGGAGGGAAGAAGAAGATTTAATAGCATTAATAGTCAATTGCTGGAGAAAAGGCACCATGATGAGCTGGACTTCTTCACCCTGCCATATGGATAAAACAGATTGAAAATTTCAAACTCTCACTCTAAGTGTATTCTGAGGGGTTTTCCTACTATTGAAATATGTAACTTCCTTCTTCTCCAAGTGAGATATTTCAATAACACAAGTGATTATAGGAACATTCTTCAGAGGTCCCTTCCCTGTTGTTACTGCAGTTTAGGCCTCCTTGGAGATACCCCTAGATATCAGTTTGATATTATAATTCGGTCTTATTCTACCACCCCTCTCCACGTGTTTGTGAGGCCCCCGGACAAGCACGAAACTAGGCTCGGCACTTAACTGCTGAAATATTCTCAAACAATACAGACAAACCGGAAATAGCCAGATCGCAGCTTCAGGGACCTCCCTGGCAAACACCACATTATGTATGCGCGCTACCTACAAAAGGCTCCCTGCCCCGAGCAGGCAACTTGACAAAGGTTGAACCATCCACTGTCAAGTGTTGCGCATTTACATACTGGCTACACCATTGTTAATTCGGCTCTGATTCCATCATGCTAAATTGTGACCTTTCGGAGACATTGTCTCGCACCCAAAACTCACTGTTGCCCCCGAGTAAGGCACAGCCTGCAGTCACACTTTTCCCTATAAAAACCCTTGATTCTGAGACCTTCCTCGGATCGCTCCCGAGTTCCAGACCACCTTGCTGCAGCTTTGCTTGCCGAGCTTCCCCTCAGCTCCACGTGCTGAGCCACACCGAGCCCCAGCATCACTCTCTACCTTCTTCCGCGCTTCAGGAACGGGTTTCATATCACCCGAATCAACTATCCCTCTGAAAATCCCACTATCTTACTCACACCTTTATTTTCCTTAGTTATCTGTGTGCGTGTGTTGCTTACATTGTGTGCCTGTATTTAATAAAGATCATTTATTATTTTCAAACCGGTCTGCTCCTTGACTTGGCCTGACCCTGTAAACACTGGGTTACAAGATCTCGCTAAGTTACCCTACCTCTTGTAACACTAAAGCAGTGCTCAGAACTAATTTTCCCCACCTATAGTTGAGCACATTCTGGTGTTCCTGCGGGACCCCCAGTAAACAGGGTAACACCGTGTACATTCAATGTGTAGATGTTGGAATGGAACTTTTCCTGTTGGTTCCTGGTGTCACCATGTTTAGATGGCCCCACCATTATTTGATTGTGGTTGTGTTATTGAGCTGAATATAGCCGCTGTGAAAAGATCAAATAGATTCCAAACTTGTAGAAACTCATCAGGCACATCCTTGCCCATGTGCCGGCATACCACATCATTCAAAGTACTGGAGTAGGATTCCCTCTTTGTGGTTTCAAGGTTGGCTTTATGAAGATGATGCAAACCTACTATTCCTTTCTTTAAGGTGGAGAGACAACACTGCAATTTTAGCTCACAGAAGTGCCCAAACCTACACACAGACAAAACTGGAAGCATCCAAGTTCTTTCTCAAAACATAGAAACATGTTCAGCCAAAGTGAACAGTTTTAGAGGTCTGTGCATATCTCCGGTACAAGATATTGCCCACTGGTGGGCAATGGAATATGCTGCCTCTGAGTGTGGTGGAGTCTCCTTCTTTGAAGGTTTTTAAGTAGAGGCTGGATGGCCATCTGTTGGGAGTGCTTTGATGCATAGCAGGGGGTTAGACTGGATGGCTCCTGTGGTCTCTTCCAACTCTATGATTCTATGGTGAACAGATATTGCTGATCTAGATACAAGGTTCCACATCACACAGATGACCTTCAGAGGCAGACTCTCCTCCTCAGAGCTTCAGTCTCCATGTGACAACAGAATCAGTGGCCCCGCTGTGTGTTTGATGGAAGGGTTAACAATAGGCTTGGGCAAGAATTTTGTTGAGAGATCTGCAACTTGCAGAAACATACAAATGTAAGTGGAAAGAGAAATGGAACAAACAAATTCCTTTAGAAGAAGCCTCCATTTTAGTGCCTTAAGGACATAAATGTACCTATAAAAAAAAGTCCAATATATTTACAAAATCAAGCAGTAAAAGAAGGAAAGCTGAAAGGTAAAAGTATATGTCTTGTCCTGAGACTAAAAATGAAACAGCAAAAATATGGAGGAAATGGCTTGTTATTTTTATTACTTCTGATGGAACATTGTAGATTCAGAAGTATTAAGTTCATATAGTTTGCTTCTGCTTTCATGTCAATGCTTTGTACCACTTTCCAACTTTATAAACAGACATTATAATCCTGTCACTCACTCAGACACAGAGTCAGTAGCTGTCATATCAACTCATATAGATCACTCTTTTCTATAATGTCATCATAACGAAAAGCAAAGAAAACCTAAGCAGACAGCAATATTACTTTTTCCTTCTTGTAGGATCAAAACAGCTCATGTGGTACAAAAGGCAGAAGGCCAAAATACATTTTTTTTTCTGCCCAGTATATGTAAAATTAACCTTAAAACTCTGAATATACTCAGATCTAAAGTGAAATAGCATAAACTATTTGTGCTATGGGGAACAGGAATTCACCTTGGAACCTGGTTAGGGAGAAAAGTGGGATATAAGCCAAACAAGAAATAAATAAGTTAAATGATTTCAAAACCGTACCATCCACACTGTTAAAACACCTTTGAGTAATAACACTTTTTGGCTTCTCCTGTTCAACAAAGTCTTGCTGAGGGGGAGCACATTTGCTGGCCTACTAGGAATAAGAGACCAAGCTAACAGCATCAAGAGAGTGCTATGATGGAGAGCATAAGGTGGGGTCAGGTATTATTTAAAGCTCACCCTCTTTGCCTTTGGAAATTTGAAGCACTCACTTGACTGAGCAAAAGATCTTGGCAGCGGATTTTGGCTGTTTGTGGTAGTGAGCTTTGGAGGAGGCTGAGTTAACTAAATTCCTGATTGCACAGTGACAAGGTCTACAGGTCATGGTGCAGCACAAACTGGTTGCCAACAGTCACCTTGTGGACTTTTCAGAGGAGTTGCAATGCCATTGATTTGAGTGCTGCATTAAGATTTTTGTAGGCCCTAGGCGACCCACCTCACCTCAACATACCACTAGGGATTTTTTTGTAGACCCTAAAATCCTCTTAAATTTTTGTAGGGTCTGGGGACTGTGGCTAAAGTGCCTAATGGATAAGTAGCTCTGGTTGGTTTGATAGTGCCTTACCCCATTCTTTCTGCTTTTACAGGGAGTGGGGAGGTATTGCAGGTGCCACCTGGCGGGCCTGGCTCCTCAGCTGAAAGTGGTGCTAGGCCATTTCATGGGATAGGTCCTAATCACCACCCCTCGTAGTAGGACCCTGTTTGTGGGTATGTGGTCCAGCCTAGTGCAGCCTGTGTGCATAATGGGCCATGGCAGAAATATGAGGCCTGTCCCTAACATGCTCCCTTCCCTCATTACTTTGTTGGCTGTCTGGCCCAGTGGGCCTGGTTCTGCAGAGGCCTAACCACAGTGGCAGAGCTGTTTTGACACTGCACTTGGTGTCTAGGCTTTGACACACACACCCACAAGCCATGCTTTAGGTGGTATTTCTGCCCTTTAGTCTGGTGGGGCCACTAGGACCCAGTGAGGAATGAGGCCAGTTGTAGGCCACAACCATGTGGCAGCTTCCCCCTCCCCCATAACCTCTTGGATTCTAAGCCTTGCTGGGCTTCACAGACTATTCCATCTTCTGTTCTTGGCTCCCTACCAACATGGGCTACTCAGCCAAGAGTCTTCATCCCCCCTTTGCCCCACACCTGGGTTAGGCTGACAGGCCTAGCTGTTCTCAGCTTCCTAGGCCTTGGGGGCTGATACACCAGGCCTAGGTGTAAGCCTAGATGTGAAAGTAGCTGACCTTGTCCCACCCCTGTCTCCCACTTTCCTCTTAGTATTTCCTTGGTAGGTGGATTGCAGCCCCAGATAGGTAGATTGAGTATTGGACTGAGAAACATGTCCTCAGCAACTCAGTGGGCCCTATGAAAGGTATTAGTGACTCAAAAAGTAAGGGACTTGCAAACAACTGGTGGATCTGTCCTCATCTGAGGATGAGGGGGATGAAGTACTTTGGAGGCCATTCTAGCCAGTGACAAGGCTCTGGAATTACAAGATCATAGTGCAAAAAGAGATCACAGGAACCATTGAGTCCAATCCCCTGTCATGCAGGAATACACAAGTTTGCTGAAAGGTAAAGCCCTTATCCTGCAGGCCATTCATGACATGAAGGTGATCCAGAGTAACTGGCCCAGAGTCAAGATTATATGGTCTGCCATTTTGCCCTGGCAGGTATGGCAGGGGAGAGGGGACCCATTTTGTAAAGAGAGAACCTGTTGTGGCCAGAAAAGAGACGAAGACCAGGTTTCCAGGGAAAAATCAAAAAGCCTTTTTTATTGTTAACAATTTACTTGCGCAAGGACGACAACTATTTTCAGGATTGTCATGCAGATTAATTAAAGTAGCATCACTATATACCTTTGGTCTTCTATGTCAGCAATCAATCATTCATTTAGCCAGCCCATCACAGAAGAAAAAGATCTTTGGTTAACTTTCCACACATGTGTACAGAAGAGAACAAAGAGTTAGTTAGAAAATGATACAAAATGATGCATATGGCCAAAATGAGGTAGTAGGGAGTATGCCTACTCCCTCTTAGTTCCCAGACACCTGAGTGAGTGTTGCAAGGCCATTCTTTAAAACTGAGATAAGACAAAGACATCTGCTATTTCACTCAGAGACTCAATTCAATTCGCTTATTTTTCCTATTCAAGTAGCAATTCCTTGGATTTAACCCCTTCAACCCCAGGATAGGTCTAATAGAGAAATATGCAAAACCCTATTGAAGATGTTGGACCACTATTTGCCACACCCATATATTGTATTCCAGAGACCTTAGCTCTACACAGCAGATGGTATACGTCTGTACAAATGAGGGAACATGTTTAGGGGACCTGCAACAGGGTGTGAGGACTCCTTTGGCCAGCCTGGTGGGGGTTAGGGACTAAATAGGTGCTTATGGTACCCCTGTTGGTGAAGGGGGAGGGCTTTGGTCATTCGACTAGAGAGATGGTGAAAGAGATTCCCTTTGGGGTTGATCTGAGGACTAAAGCTTCACTTAAAGTTCTGGGAGTCGGGGGAAAGAAACTCAGGTCAGCTTTCTGGATATGGGGATCAACCCAGCTCTAGAGTTTTCTCTGGGGTTCAGGTATGAAGTTGCTTCCCCTTTTTTGGTTTTCAAGAAGGAAACATAAATAGGTTATTTAGAGTTAAACAAAGTGACCCAGTTTTCAACCCATTTTCTATGTCTGGTCTCATCATTTCCCAGGTTGGTCACCAAAGTATTCCTTAAAATATTTCTCATTACATCCAAATCTGAATTTAAGAGAGAGAGAGAGAGAGAGAGGCTAATCCTGAGTGTTTGGGGAGGAATCTGACTACAGAGATGCTTTTTAGGAGGGAAAAAAGGAGATGTGCACAAAGAAAATGTCTGTTCCTTCCCCATTACTACCAACGGAAGGAAAAAAACAGCAAACAGGTGTATTCTGTGCACAAGTTTCAGACCAATGGGATGGCGGATGGGATCACAAGCAGATTGCAAGTGACACATGCCTTCCTTCAGCAGTGCAGCTGGCCTCTTTCTTGTGCTGCACTGGGAAGGAAGCCCTACATCATTAATTTTAATTAAGTGTTTGATTTAATTCCTAGGGACAGGCTATGGAAAAAAAATACTGAGGACACCATGATTGAAGAAAGGTTGCTAATTCTTATTCATGGCCTAGACAAAAATACTCACACTCAGATAACATGTAATCATGCACAGCACCTTTCTAACCCAATCGCTACTTTAAAAGCTTTCAACCCTCCCTCCCGATCGGATAATCAGCCAATATCAATTCTCCTTTACGTGGATGATACAGTGCTCTTGTCTTATTCAGTAATAGGCCTAATAAGACTCTAAAAAGAGCTTTTCAACTATTGTAATAATGAATACTTAACTATAAATTACAATAAAACAAAAGGGATTTCTTTTTACTAGAAAGAATGTCATTTATAAATGGCAAATAAATGAAGTCTTATTGAAGGCATAAAATATAGATATTTTGGAATAGTTTTTCATTCTTTTGGTTCATGGGAATTGCAGAAGAAAATGTCAGTAGAGAATAACCAGAGGAATATGTCAGCTTTGCTTAGATATTTGTATTCTAAAGGGGGGCAACATGTTCCTTCCATTACTCAAGTATTTATAGCCAAAGTCGTACCCCAGCTGTATGGTTTGTAATGGTGCATCTAAAATAATTTTGACTCTTTTGAAGTGTTGCAGACTAAATTTGTTAGAAGTGTATTGCTGTGGTCCCAATGCAGTCTTGCATCTTCAGGTAGTCCTGATCTCTGTTGAGGCCCATTACTGGACTCTTAAGACCAATTATTAGGGAAAACTCATTTTTCCCTGGTTGTGCTGGCTCCTCTATTGCTAACCGATGATTTCCAACCTTCATGGACACAGTAGTTAAATCAGAAACTTCTAACATATGGGTTTTCACCAAACATGTCAGTAGCATTTGGCTATTGAGAGCCAGAGTGATGTAGTGGTTTGAGTGTTGGACTATGACCCGGGAGATTAGGGTTCAATTCCCCAGTTGGCCATGAAAATCCACTGGGTGGCCTTTGGTGAATCATACATGCTCAGCCCCGGAAAATCCCATGATAGGTTCACCTTAGGGTTGCCACGAGTCAGAAACAACTTGAAGGCACATGCCACCAACGATAGTTATGCTAAATCTGCCATCAAACAATGAATAAGGAACACAGAGTTGCAAATCACTTGAGATTGGTCACCAAATACCTGACTTTTAGCATTATTACAAAGCCTTTTGGCTGCCCCAACTTTCTGACAAAATTGACAATTCCTAAATATACTAGCATGATTTAATATGCTTCTGTCTGATTATTGGAGGGAAAGTATAAGAGGATCCCATATCACAGTGTATTTGTCCTCAAGCAAATAAAGTGGCAGAAACTCTTAGTCACATCATTTTACACTGCCATTTTTACCAAGGGAGACATCTTGCTTTAATTACACCTATTGTAGAGGATATTTTTGGCAGGATAGAAAAATTCTATCTTTCCCATCTGCTCACTGACCAAGATGCACAGATTAGAGATAAGGTTACTAGATTTTCTGTGCCTGCTGTTGTGACTCATAGATAGACGATAAATCAGCAGTAGATAGTGACAGTAAAGAATCTTCTTAGAAGTTTTAAGGTAGCTGTATGAGAGACATGGGCTAGGTAGATTGTTGTAACTTACTTTTTGCATTATTATTATTATTATTATTATTATTATTATTATTATTATTGAATGTTGAATGTGGATTTAAGTGTTCATTATCTTTTATGCCAACTTGTCTTATGTACCTTATGATAAAAATTGTCATCTTCTTTTATACTGTATGACTATAATAAATGATTGATTGATTGGTCATTCAGACTAATCAGTTCCTTCCGAAATAAATATCTCCTGACCTGGATGCAGTCATCATGTTTTATTATGCACTGCCATAGTGCTGTGAAAAGATGATATGGAGAAGTAGCTCCCATAATGCACCAGTGTCACATGAGGGATTCCCAATTATTTTTGTTATATAAGAACCTAGACCTTCTTTTTCTTCCTTCAGGCCTTTCTGGGATACAGCTCATATATTGACCATTTAGGGCCATCCATAAATTTGTAAGGCCCTGCTTTGGGGGTCACTGATATCAGTATGTTTTGGATAGGCACCATACCTGTATTAATTGGCTCTGATATTGAAATCAAACCTGAGAGGTGACAGAGAGGTCAAACCAACATGGGGGAAATTCTGACTGTGAAAGGCAGGTCAGCCCAAAGCTCCTTCCAGGTAAGACTAAGGCCATTTCCACACTATACTCTTATAGCGCGATTATTCCACTTTCAATATTTGCATGGCCCCTCCCTAAACTGCAAACCCCAGGATTCTATAGGATGTTGAAGGTGGAATAATCACACTATAAGAGAGTAGTTTGTCAGGCAAATAAACACCATTCCTGTAGATAATAGTCTTAAGCAGAAGTTTGAGTTTTCCCAGGGAATGCCCACCAGGACACTGATTGACAGATACCCATCCCCTGTGCACCTGGACTCCTTCCTCTTGCCTCAGAGCAGCCACAATAGACAGCTATTACAACACACTTCATGTCTTTGTCACCCAAACACTGTGAACATTAGTGGGTTGATAGCCCATTGTCTGTGTTGCAACTCCCATTGTCCACTAGGCTGGAAAGCAATTAACTCATACCCCCTTCAGGGAGGGAAACAGAGTATATAGACCCTTGGTTTTGAGAAGTCAGATGCAGTCAGATGAAATGATGAACCCACTATGTCACTCTGAATCCTGGTCTGGTCTGCCCTTAGACAAAAGTCTAAGTCACATTTCAGCTCTTCATACTCTTCTGGACTGGTAATTATAAACTCCAAAAAACACCTCAGCCTCTCTTTCCACATTTTTTCCCTCCCTTTATTCTTCAGTTAGCTCTTGTGTGAATGCGTGGCTGTATGTATCTTGTGTGCATGCATGAGTGAATTCTCCTCAATAAAACACATTTTTAGAGCTTACTTTCGAATCTTTGGCTGGTTCTTTTCCTGCGTGAGCCTGTAAACATTTGGTAGAAAAAGTCTCATTAAGTTACCCCCCCCCCCAACAAGTCTCCTCTTTGAGCTAATTCATTCCCCACCTTTGCATAGAGGTACTGGCATCACAGGGTGGTTTTTGTGACACCTATGTTTTGGGTAACAAATTCCTGCAGCATCATAATGGCCTATACCTCCTTGGCTTCTCTCACCAGTACTGAAGCAATGTCTTCAGGCTGAGAGCATGTAGTTGGGCCCGTTTTATGTCTTGCCATTCACAATGCTTGCTTCCTATCATCTCATATTTGTAAGTATAGTGCCCACCTTTGCACCAGAACCCAAAGTCACACCAGCTTCTGCTACAAGATTGATGGCTGGTCCGTTGTTTAAATGTTCCCAATAGTCTTCATTGAATCTCATTTTCTTTTAGAAAAGTAGATGCATTGCATTCCTCTCTTTCTTTTGATTTTTCAATCAATCACAGTGGCATTTGTTGTCTATCTCCTCCCTGGTAGCTACATGGCCAGAATAGATTGATCTGTCACTTGCCAAATCCTCAGGCTTATGCAGCCTGTTCATGCCAATTAGTACCAGAGAAAAGTGGCTTGATCAATACCAGTGGCACACAGTCACGAAAATGGGGGCATACACTGCTAGTGTTGGTGATCCAAAGTTGAGATCAATTCAGTTGGTGCCTGGGTTATGTAACTCCCTTTTCTTCAAGATCCACTTCTTCCTTGCATGTTTGTCTTTCGAGAAGGGGTTAAAAATACATCTATTTATGAACATTCTCAGGCAACAAGTAAGTATCTGATAGCAATTCTGCTACTGTTTTTTTCTATTGCTTTTACTGTATATTGGTAAACCTCTCATATCTTATTATTGTAGAGCTTCGGTGCTTGTGGTTCAAACTTTGCCTTTATGTAACTTATTAGCTATCCTGAGATCCTATAGGGAAAGTTAGGATATAAACAAAACCCTTTACCTCCTCTTCCTCTAAAATATATGGAAGAGGATGCAGTACAAAACAGCAGCAACCACAGCGCATTATCTAGGGATTGAGGGGGCATTCTTGCCATTTTTGGACCGCCATGGGCCTTTTCTTAAAACTGAACTTCTTGCTGTAGGAAAGGCCTCTTCTGGACCTAAAAGGACCCCAAAAATGTACCCCACAAACCTTAGAAAGCATTTGAAGGCCAAAAATGCTCCTAGCATCTGCCCATTTCCCACCTCTGCTCTAGTATCACAAGTTCTGTATCTCTCAGTTGCTGTTGCTGGGGAACATGGATGGCAGGAGGCTATTGCATTCCTTGCTTTTGGACTTCCCATACACAGTGTTGGCCAGAGTGGGAAAATAATATGGGACAAGACAAACCTTGGTCCATTCCACTTCAGCTCTTCTATTTTTATGTTTCTAAGAAACCCATCATGCATTACTTAAATAACACACAGGGGGACCTGAGAATGCCCTAGCTGTTTTCTTCAAAATCTGTTGGTTCCAAATGATATCTCGGACATCTCTGGAGTCCTTAAGAAACTTACCAAGAGTACCTCAAGGACAAGAAAATAGTGGTGGACAAGCTTCTCCAGAGGCTAGCAAGGTTGAAATTATCCCTTGCAACCATAACACATGCTTCTCATGCCATTTTGCATTTGAAATGGCAGAATTTCCCAATTAGAACCAGATTTCTTGTCTGTATGGTTTGAAGTCAAGTGGAAGGAATTTGAGTGAAAAAGTTATACAGCTGACACGGTGCCCTGAAGTGGACACAAGAAGTGGCCAGAGCCAGCTCCTCCTTTATAGTCTCTTGAGGCTGCACTTAGGAAAGTGTCTAGGGATGGAGGGAACATTGAGGAAAAAATGTTTCTCAGAATGTCCATGAGCAGATTTCTCAGAATGTCCAGAGCAGATTTTTCCCAAAAGACATCTCAGTCCTGTAAGAACTATACTTATGTAAATATAAGAACTATACTTAATGTTATAGAATCTAATAAAATGCAACTGAAGATTTTTTGAAAGATTAGAAACCATTTATGGACTTTTTGAGCAATAAACAATCTAACGATGGAACAACTATGGCTATGGTTATTGGCAATTCAAGTAGGATTGTAATGGGAGAATAATATTTTTTTTCTTCCCTCTCCATTAGTTTTGCTCAAAGAGTCAGAGCACTTTTGTGTTTTAATTCGTGTTCAGAGTTTTAGTTTAGTGTTTTACTATTCTGTTTAACTTTAAGGGTTTTTTTCCGTTTTTATTTTCTTTTTTCCACTTTTTCTTTTTTTTTATCAAATGTGTATTACTTTATTATGAATTAGATTGTGTTAAAGAAACATATTTTATATTTATATTATATTTATATATTTTTTAAAAGTACCTAAGGATGAGAAAAGACATGGCTTTGCTCATGTAGGGTGGGTCCAATGGCCTCAATCAATGAAATGCTCCCAATGATTCAGTAAGAGTAGGATTTAGTTTGGTATGTTTACCTCTGACAGCTATGTATGTTTTCTTGAAGGTTTTAATGTATCAAACTAAGGGCTTTTCCAGGCCATGTGAAGCTAGGAATTTTCACTAGGTACTTTTCACTACAGTAAATTATATACATCAAAGCCCCTTGAAAATCAAGGGGTGTAGTTTGCAACGTGTCTTCTAGGCCATCTAATTCAGCACTCAGCCTAGTGCAGGAAAATCAATGGATGGAAACAGGCAGACATTTTTGTCCAACGTGGAATATTGACATACAGTTCAAGGAGGCAGAAGCAGAGTTGCACATTCATTGCCACTGTGCATACAGATGCACGTTGCACATGAGTGCATATAAACATTGCCCATAGATGTGTATGTACACTGTAAATGGATGCACACATACATTTACTGCACTACATTTGGCACAACACTGCCATTCAACACAAGGACTGTATAGCATGTTTGAAGTGTAACTTGAAATGTGGATATTTATGCTTTGGTATTGTATGCCTTCATCATTTCCAATTTATGGCACTCTGAGGTGAATGTATCATGGGGTTCTCTCGGCAAGCTTTGTTCACTGAGGGTTTGCCTTTGCCTTCCTCTGAGGCTGAGAAAGCATGACTTTTTCAAGGTCACCGAGTAGGTTTCCATCTTCAAGCAGGGATTCCAACTCTGCTAGCCAAAGAGACAGACTAACACTCAAACTACTACACCATGTTGGCTTGCTTTATGCTATGCAAACCCTATGCAGGATCTTGACAATGCCCTTAAATGTGTTTCCTTTGTATGACATACTTTGTGCATGCATTTTAAGTTGTATTAAACCTTGCTTGCAGTACCAAATGGTAATGTTCTTCACATGAGCAACATTATTCAGAATCTTGTTCCTGCTGCCGCATTTCATAAAGGACATCTTTTCTTTTTCTTGGCACTGTAAGACTGCTCATTTTATAATTCTCCTCATTTTTGTTGAGTGCTGCAATGATGCATTTCAGTTTGAGTATGACTGTGCAGTAATGTGTAAATCACAATGGACTACAGTGCCTATTTCTCTCTTATTAAAAAGAAATTGCTGTCATATCAGGGAGCATGCTGACAAAATAGTTGCACTAACACATCTGGCAGAATGGTTGAGAGAGAATGTTTGCAAGGTCCTTTCTGTGTCTCATAAACAGGAATGGCTTTAATTCACTGGATAAATAGTGATTTCATACTGAAGGAAATGGAGCCCACATTATTTTATATTAGTGCCAAATTAATGTTGCATCAGCACTAAGCAGTACCCTACCCCCGCCAAAAAATTGTATCATGTCAACATGGCAGTGAAAAATTGTTCTGTTTTTACTGGCTTTCACCTGCATACTTAACCATTTGAAAAAGCAACCTCTGAAGAAGAGACATTATTTTCAATGAAAGTGCATAAGTGCAGAGAATTGCAGATCCTGTAATTTCTACTAAACCATTAAAAATAAGCTTGTTCTAGTATCATTGTGAAAATGATACCTTTTTCACATTAGGAATATTTTCTTTTCCTGTGGTTAGAAAACCTTGTGTAATCACAGTTCAGAAAGGATGTAGACAAGCTGAAACATAGCCAGAGAAGGGTTACAAATATGGCCAAAGGTCTGGAAACCTGCCCTTATGAGGAATGGCTGAGGGAGCTATGCATGTTTAAAATGTAGATGAGAAGACTGAGATGTGACATGATAGTGATCTTTAAATATCTGAAGAGATTCCATGTAGAAGATGGAGTTAGCTTGTTTTCTTGTGTTCCAAAAATTAGAACATGAACCAATGGATTCAAATTACTAGAGAAAAGATTCCACCCAGACTTTAGGAAGAACTGTAGGGTAAAAGCTATTCAACAGTGGAAGAGATCACAACAAAGAGGTGTTAGACTCTGTCTTTGGAAGTCTTTACACAAAAGTGCATAGGCATTTTTCAGGAGTCTTTTAGTGCATGGCAGAGGATTGGACTAGTTGGCTATTGTATTCCCTTCCAATTCTTTTTTTCCTATATTTTTTATTATAAAATTAAAAAAAATCAAATTTACAAAGTATTCTTATCTTAATCATATACAGAGTTCCACAATAAAACTATTAAAACATTAGATAGTTTCTGTGTAATATTCTCAGTTTCTAACACCTCCCCTCTACCCTGGTTTGATCTTTCCAATTATGTCTATTTACCCTGAGATCTCCTATATCCAAGATCAGCATGTAGACTAGTCTCCTTTAACAGATAAATAACCTAATATTGATTAAACTTTCATTTTCCGAATAGCTTTACATAACCTTCCTCAATTAACTAACTGACATAACTTTAGATAATTTATTTCAACATATTCCTTAATAAAACTCATATTTTCCTTTCCTTTTTCTTTCAAGTTATTTTTCATTCTAACAGTCAGCTCTTCCATTAAAGCATATTCCTGTATTTTATCCAACCATTCCTCAATTGTTGGACTTTCCACTCTCTTCCAGTATTTCGCCCAGAGAATCCTTGCAGCAGTAATCATATATAATATAACCGTCTCATACTGCCTTTTTTCTTTATCCATTTGGTGTGTCATATTCAATAAACAAAGTTCTGGAGTTAATGGGATTTCTATTTGTAATATCTTTGTCATTATTCTATGTATATTCTTCCAATACTTTGTAGCCTCAATACTTTGTATTCCCTTCCAATTCTAAGGCCCTTTCCTCACCAGGCAATTAGAATGGGGCAGTGCGTCCTCGCAGGGAGGTCATCTAGGAGGTCGACTAGGAGTGGACTACGTACCGCAGATCCGTACCTCAGTCTGCTCCAAGACGACCTGAAGTGGTCCTCCACCGTGTTTTTGAAAGACCAGAAAAAACAGGTCTTTATTTTCCTGGAATGCGCCATTGCGTTCCTGCTCCCTTGTGCAGATTCGCAGGCTCGCACCAATGTGAGCCTGCAATCTGCGGAGGGTGGGCTTTAGGCGTGACGGGCTTCAGCAGTTGGTTGGGACCCACGGCCAACCGGAAGCTGCCATTTTGGAAGCTGGAAGCCACCATTTTGGAAGCCAGAGCAGTGTGGATCTACAGACTTCGCACTGCTTCGATTTGCCCTGGACCAAGGAGGAGCCCTGCGGAAGGGCTTCAGGGACAGTCCACGTTGCTTCAGACCCCAGAAGAAGTGGTAGGTGATGGCATGGAGCGATTCCCTCGCCTCGTGCAGAAAGGGCCTAAGATTCTATAATTCTATGTGCATGTGTATATGTCCTCTATGCCTTTTCAAATACACCTACCATTCATGTGCTTTTGCATATGACAACTATAACTAAGAATGTACTAAGTATTTATTACTGAGGCCTGGGATTTATTTACTTTTCCAAAAGTTTGTCTATAACCTCCACCCTTCTAATTATCAAAGAATTAACCTCCTGTCTCAGAAAATCTCTCTTAAAAGATTCAAAGAGTTAAACCCAGCTGTTCTGGGTGCTTCAAAACCATTACAAAGGCCAAGTTACATTTATTCTATTGAAACCTATTAATCTGAATTAGGGGAAAGAGAATCAATGCAGTTTAAAAAAAAATAACCTTCGTTACCAGTAAATTCCCATTGATTTTTAAGAATCAGTGCTATATAACATCAGAATAGTACTATGCTAAAATATTTTCAAGGAAGATTAATAACAACTATGGAAATAGAGTTTTGAAGGAAACACGTTATTTATTTCTTGACTTTTTGAAAAAAAAATTGTCTTGATTCTGAGTTATTCAAGCAACTTCTGATAATCATTATCACCATAATCTATAAAATGTTAACAGGGTCAAAACAGAAGGCATTCATCAAGCAGCAAAGATATGTCTGCTAAATCAACCCTTTCTTAAAGTGGCAAATCATTCTATAAGAACAAAGGTTTAATACACTTTCTACATGTTGGGAAGCAAGACATGAGATGGGATAATACAAATGTTCAAAATTTCTTTTTTTAAAAAAAGAAAAAGGTTAAAAACATTTTTTTAGAAATGTAGAGCATCCTTGATGAGAAAAATCCTGGACTGATGAGAATCTTTGTAGTTTGGATATTATTCTATGCAAAATTGCCAGGTTGTTGTTTTGGGGGGGGGACCAGCATCTGGACAGAAATAATTTCTGCACAGAAAATACTGTTCCCCCTCCCCCAAAAATGCTGGGGGTTTCTGAAAAACAACTATGTATGCCTTTTGTGCAGAAAAAGTCCTGAACTGCAAACAATTGCCAAAAATGGCTCAGTTCTCAAAGACTCTTTCTCAGAGGAAAGAGAATTGCTAGAATCTCATACTGACTCCTTCAGTAATGAAACTAGCACCAAATTACATCCCTGGAGGTGAAATGAGTAAAAGATATGAATGTCAAGTAACAGATGCAATGTTTACAGTACAGATGGAAGATGGGTGCTCACTGCCCTATGCATCAAGTGTACTGACTCCAACACAGCAAAAATATGTACAAGATGAGAAAGAACCAGAAATTCCATCACTGTAGCTATGGGCATGTAACAACTATATAGATTGCTAACCACTTGAGCTTATCTTAGAAAAATCCCTAGCCTCAGGTTATAATGCACAAAGGTTATAATGCATGATCTTGAAGCTGTAGATATACAAGCTACTATATAAGCCAGGAAAAGAAAACTCCATAGTTGATTTCCTATCTCCTCAACAACTTGACTTCAAGAGAAAAACCAAGTACACACAGTGACGAAGAATCTATCCAGCTCTTCAAATGAACTAACAGGCATCACTGAGCAACGAATGTGTGATGATGCTTTGGCCAGGATCCTGTTGGTGATATATTCAAAGGTTATTGCTATAACCCATGGTTTTGCCAGTGTATGCACTTTGACTGATGTTGTAGAGGAAAGTATTGACTACTTGCTTGTACAATGCCCCACTCAATGATACAGTGCAGTTTCACAGTGCCTGGAGGTAACTCCATGGCTAATTAGGGGCCAAAATGCCACTGCCCTGGCCTCAGAGGGAGAGGAGAAGAGGCAGGGACAGCTCCATCATGTCTAGATCTGGGACAGACAAAAGATCCTTCCTCCATACCAACTGTCACTTGGCCTGGCCTCAGAGGGAGAAAAGAGACAGTGCCTGCTTAACTTAATTCTCTTCCACACTGATACCATTCCCTTTTCCTTTTGTGTCATGTCTTAATTAGCTTGTAAGCTAATTAATTAGTTATCTCTGGACGGCTACACTCTGTATCTTCTAGTGTGGTGGTAAACCACATTAAAACATTTTTTGCAAGTTTGTAAAAATCTGCAATAACCTTATATCTCACAATTGGCCCCAATGTGTTTGTGTGCATGCGTGTGTGTGTGCATGCGTGTGTGTGTGTGTGTGTGTGTGTGTCAGGCCCTTATTTTCCACTAGACTGGTTTCTCAGGCCCAGCTTAATAAGGTGCCCTAACTCCGTCCTTTAACACAACCTTTGTGTAAAAGAGCTAGGGTCTTAAGTGTTCCCTCAGAACCAATTAGTTTACATAAGGTAGCATGTTCTGTTTTCTTACCAGTGACTTTAGAATAATGAAGGCCAACTCAACAGTTATAAAAACAAACTGTATTTTTTATTATTGAAATATTAGAAATAACATATCTTGTCAAGGTTCATGTAAAGTACAGCGTGGTTATATTAACCAGGTTAAACTTCTGACAGTTTATGCCTATAACTCTCAGCCTTAGATATCAGATCTCTGTGTCTTTTCTTCAGCTGCTTAATCTCTGGCTAAGATCTCACTGAAGGCTCCTTTTTTTTCCCAAACAGAATCTCTGCCTTATATAGTTTCTCTCATCCATATGCCCTTCCCATGCACACAACTGTGCTGGGCTTCACTCTTAAGATACTACTGTTGTTACTTAGCAAGACAACATCAGGTTGCTTCTGCATTTCAAATACCTGACCCCCAAAGTAAATTTGTCATAATATAGAAGAAATTTCACAAATAGTTTTACCATTGAAGGAACCAATGAAAGAACCCCTGGAAGTAGACATGATCGCTTCTGACCATTCTAGTTTACTTGTTTGTTTTGACTTTTTTCCCCTACAACTCAATTTCAAGATATTAAAGTTAATAGTATAAATGTAATGTAACGTAATGTAAATAAATACATTGATCAACAATTACATAAATAACTAAATAATATACATCTTCATATACACACATTATCAAATCCTCTATAAATAATCTATCTATGTATCTACCTTTCTGCCCATGTATTTATAATGTCTTCCATTTGCTACTCTATTTCTATATTATACTAGCGTATGTACCCAGTGTTGCCTGGGATTTTATTTTCTCATAGATAATACTTGTTAGAAAGATTTGAGATCCTGTGTCTCTAATTTCCCAAACTGTCTTGTCCAGTATCTGTAACTTTTTCCCATATTCCCCAATCCAATCTGTATTCAGAGTTATTAACATATACAGATTGGGTTCCTGGGGAATACACTGCCCTCCTTCTTGCTGCTAGGCCTCATCTCCATAGTAACTGGCCAGGCCCAAGACCTCTTTGGCTGAGAATTCTAAACTCCCTAAACTGCAAACCCCAGGATTCCATAGAATCTTCTTAGGCAGCCAATCATATGAGGTATTTACCTGATACAGACAAATAGACAAACTTTGACTTTTATATGTTAGATTGATATCTACTGGCCAAAAATCCAATTGATTAGTTGGAGGTCCATCTTCAACATCCATTTTTCATGAAAAATCCAGTAAAGATTTGTGTCACATTTCTGCAAAGTTGCCAGTATAGAAAACACACACCTAAGATATGGGAGGCACTCCACTGAGTGAAAAGATTGTGTGAGGTACTAATGAGTCCAATTGCTTATATGCAAGCAATGTTATTCTATTCCTGAGGGTGTATGTAGGATATATGTAGCTTAACTAAGTAGTAGATATCATTTTTAGAAATACCATTTGGGGGAATAAAATAGGCCAGGCATAAACATTTATTTCCCCAAGTGATATCTCTGAAAGTGATATATACTACCTGGTGAAAGATTTTATTCATATATATATATATATATCCTTAAAGAGCCAGCATGGTGTAGTGGTTTGAGCGTTGGGCTATGACCATGGAGACCAAAGTTCAATTCCCTGCTTGACCATGGAGGTCCGCTGCATGATCTTGGGCACATTACACACTCTTAGCCCCTAGAAAACCCTGTGAAAGGTTGGCCTTGGGGTCACCATAAGTCAGAAGTGACTTGAAGGTACACAACCAACAACAACATAATCATTTAGGAACAGGGTTGATGTTCCTTCAAGTTCCAGTTTTTTAGTTTCACTTAAGTGAATATTGTTGGAAGATAATAACAAAAGCATGTTAAAGAAAGATGTTGCTGTGAGGCATTTTAATCTTCAGAAAAGACATATTAACAATGGAAACATTAACCAATAAGTGAATATTAGCAGGAAAAAAAAATCTTTAAAATCACAGAAAGTGATTGGCATTTCTCCATACTTGTTAGTGTGAGTTTATGGGTGTGTGGAGAGTCTGAATTTTTTAGGCTTACATATGAACTGTTTCTCCACATGTTAGTTTCTCTACATCATCTGGATCCTGATCTCATGGCTTTCATAGTAAGTACAATTTCTGTTTTTTTCTGCAAAATTGCCTAAAGAGAAAGCAATAAAGCCAATCTTCTCCCAGGCACAAGATGCTCAAAGAGACCATGGTTACAACTGATGCTTTGCTCAAAAAAAAAAAATATTTTCAAATTATTATCACTATACAGGTGCAAATCTCTGCAGAACGTAGACCAAAACAAGGTTAATCTCTTGACACTTTGACCAAAGTAGTGATCTTAATTGTAGTAGTACCCTGTGAACCTCAAGAGTTCTGGGCAAGAACAATTGATAGCACTTAGCCAGGTGCTAGGAAGATGGTTTATTTATGTACTATGGAAAGGTTTGCTCCCACTGGACCTGATGACCCCTGTCTTGGAAGGCTATCACATCCTGAGTTTCCTTCCATTAGTCATAAACTGGCCATCAAAACTGAGCAACTTACATAAAGTGCCCCAATGTCTTCTCCCATTCACAATCTTTGCCTTTCTGACATGAATTGACAAAATTGCTCAAAGCTAGGAAAGGTTATCTTTTCGGACTCACAGAATCTGCAATGCACCGGTCATTGTTATACAAAACTGTAATGTATCCAAGTTTTTATTTAACTGCTTAAATCTGTTTTAAGTCTATAAATGCTTCTTCCCTTCCTGAAGGCTTTCCCCCCCCAATTAATTGCTTAAAGTGTAACACATCTGAAACTACATGAAGTGCATGTTTCTGTACCTCATAAATGTTATTTTATCTAACGTCACTGTCATCATTGTTGTCATTTCAGTTCATATAAGGTTCTGCATAAGAGCTCAGAGTCATACAGTTTAGAATCACATAGATTCTATTTACCCATTTTACCAATTTTTCACCCAGAGAAACTATCACAGCACTTTAGAAATATCAGAAATATGAGTGTCTTTATTCACAGGCTTACAATCAAAAACAGAAGTCAAAAAAAAAAATGAGAAGGAGGAAAATATAGCTCACTTCAAAATTTGACAGCATCGCAGAATTCTCATTCAGCTTTTTGAACTTCTGTCCTAATCCATGCTCCCCAAACAAATGAACGCAGCTCTGCATCAGAATTTGCATTTCAGCAAATGTTGGGGTGTATCAAATGCATTTTATATATATTTTAAACATGAAAGACATGCTATTTTTGATAGAAAACACATTTTTAAGAGAAATATGTTTAAAATATGTATATGAATGCTGATGATGTGCACCATAGTCCAACAGAATCTGGAGGGCCTCAACTGGAAAAGGTATTTTCTGTGCTTTCTTGCAAATTTCATCTCTCGTTCTCTCTCTACATAACCAATTTTCCTTTGTCAATCCATTACAGTTATATGGCTCCCTCTGGAATAGCAGTGTGTAGCTTTTGAACAGTGGCAAACTCACAAAGCTACTCAGCATGTGTACAATAAATATTCCTACACTGATTCAAAAGCCACAACATCTTAGCTTTAGGTCTAGAACCTACTTATTTTATTGGATTACTCTTACAATACCATTATGGAGTAGGCCTGTACATTAGAATGATGGATTGTGACAATTCAAACATGGTTACACCTGTGTGATTTAGATTGTAATCCCAGGCATTGCATAGATACAGTGCAGCAGTAACTCTTGGAAATTTTATTTTAAAAGAAAAACACAATTCCAAAGTAGGAAAATAAAATTAAAAAAAAAACCATCTTAGTGAGACATACAAAAAATGAATTGTGTGGCCCTCAAGATATTATAACTTACATACATACCTCATCACTGGCTCTGCTTGTTAGAGTTGCTGGGAGCTGCAGTTAAACCACATGCAAAAGGCAGCACAATTCCCACCCCTGGTTTAAACTACAGCTGGTGTCTCTAATGTCAGCTGCCAATAGATATATCAATCTTAATTCTCCCCCCCCCAAAAATGCAAGGGAAAAATAAAAGGCAAACAACACACATCACAACAAGCAAGGCAACAAGTGATTTATTAAAGTGGCTAATGAGAAATGGGAATTTAATTGCTTTTAAAAAGATTATCACAAGATTTTCAAAACTGTAATAACAGGCAGTTGAAATTCACGACATACAGAGTTGACAGAATAGATAAACCAAATACTATAAAAGCATCCAATCACAAAAACAAGATGTAAACTATATATATTTTGCTCATACATAGCAATGGCCAAATCAACATGGGTTTTAAAGGATAAACCAATTGAAGATTTTTTATTTGAAAGATTGGAAACCCTTTATGGACTTTTTGAGCAATAAGAAGTCTAACAACTTAATAATTTGTGGCTGTGACTACTAGTAATTCTAGTAGGATTACTTAGTTGGATCTGTTATGGTAGAATAATATGTTTTTTTTTTAACCCTTTTTTACTTTCATTACAGTTTGGCTTAGGGTGTCAGAGCCCTTTTGTGTTTTAATAAGTTAGTATTTAATTACTTAGTGTTTTAGTTACAGTGGTTAGTATATTACCTTAATGTGTTAGTATTATGTTTTAGTTTTTTTCTTCTCTTCTGCCTTTTTCTTTTCTCAAATGTACATCTTTTTGATTGTGAATTGAATTGTTTTAAAAAGAAATAAATTGTATAATTACAAAATCATGACACACAGAAATCAAGGCTGCAAAAACACTAACTGTGCACACGTGCACGTGTCCACACACACAGCATTTTTGCACAGCATTTGCCATGTGAAAGGGTGCCTGGAGCATCGCATGATTGTGAGAAACGATCTGCATGATGCACTCACAATCGCGCGATGCTCCAGGGGCCGGCAGGCGGTGATCGCGCACCTTTTCATTTTCAGCTGGAAGCCGAAAATGGTGTGCGATCGCACACTGCTCTCGGGCCCCGCACACACTTACCTGGTGTGTGGAGCCTCTGGAGCTGCGCCGTCATGCTTCCTGCCCAAGCACAGCCTGGGAAACTCCCAGGCTGCACTGCGAAAGGAAGAGGCAGGGCTCTCGTGCGAGCAGGCAGCTAGTGCGGAGCTGAAGCAGCAGGGATGCGAGAGCCTCTTGCCGGTGGCTTCTCACGTGATCCCAGCACCCCAGCGCCAAAAAAAGATAAGGTGCAGAAAGGGCCAAAGTGACCAAACACAAAATAATACACAGGTATAAAAATGAGCAATATACAAACAATACCAAAGTATTTTTAATGTGATATGAAATGTAGCAAAATGATAAACTAACAGAAGCAATTGACAAAACTAGATATTGATGAAGTAATGATATAGTTATGCAGGGTTTCAAGATACTATCCTGTTTTGAAAATTCTTCTTCAGTATCGGTACTGTTTGAAAGAAATTCTTCCTATAAATAGTTAAAAGCACACAACTGTACTAACAGAAACAATCAAATAACTGAAAGGATAACAGGTTAAAGAAACATTCACACATATTCAAAAATATGAGAGATCAAACTGCCTCAAAACAGAATGAGCAGAGAGTCAGAGGGAAATGTTAGTCACTATCCCATAGACTGTGGATAAAAAACAATACACATGTAGAGTTGACAATTAGGAAGCAGCTATTAACAAGCCTGTGCTCTACCTAAACACCACAGGATACTATTGATTTCAGTTAACTTTGCCATGTGTTTGTCTATAAAATTAACGTATTATCCACATTCACAAATTACATGGTGCAGTCATTTCTGTCTTCATGAGAGGGCCAACCCCCCCCACAAGAGTTTTAGGCATCTTGCTCAATCTATATGAAGGCTTTCCAACCTTCTAATAGGTGACATTCCTTATATAATAGAGTACAAGCTTTCTGGACCCGAAATAATTCTTTATGATAAGGGACATCTGGCAACCCTATTTAAAAAAGGACTTTCCAAGCTCTTCTCTCCAACTGGTGACAATTATCCTTGATACAAGGAAAATAATGAGGGAACAAGGAAGGTATGTTTGTGTCTAGAGATAACAAGCTGGTCTCTGATCCCCATCCTCACATTTAAAGCCAAATGAAGGGCTATCCCTTCAAGTACTCACAGCACATGTAGGTGAATACTCATTCTCTTGCCTATGTATTTCACTGTGGTTGGATTGCCTTATGGGAGCTTTGGCCTTAAAGAGGCATGAATTGTCATTCGGTAGAATGAGGGCATAAACATTTAGGATTTTTAACAAAGTTTATTGCACAATTTTATGAGATTTGCAAGAAAAGATATACAGTGAGAATACAGAATGATCTTTGTCTCTATGCCAAGAAAACAGAAGGGCAGTTTCTCATTAACATGCCTTTTTGATTTTAGGAGAGAAGTTTGGATTTCAGTGCACTATAATTTTGGATTTCTACTCTGCTTCAGCAGAATCACAGAGTTCTCCATCTCTGTTTTTAATCAATATCAGCATAAATTTCAGCAACTAATCTAGGAAGGTAATGATTCTGATACATATAAAATATATAATAACAGAGATGCATTGTTCATAATACAGTGCCTTTTTAGTGCAATGGCACCCTGCCTAAGGATTAGATGAATCATGTGTCCTTAATGTAGATCTCCCCCATAACATAGACCTTGGAATATTAGGCTTAAAAACAATTTATTAGCAATGGCAACTGTAATAAGGGAAATTATTATTATTGGAAAGGGGGAAATTAACTTGTTGCCATATCCCACTTGATCTTGGAAGCTAAGCAGAGCCAGCCTTGGATAGTACTTAGATGGGAGACTGCCAGTGAATACCAGATGTTGTAGGCTATATTTCAGAGGAAAGAACTGGCAAAAATACCTCTAGGTATTCCTTGCCTAAGAAAGCCCCATGAAACTCATGTTGTCACCATAGGTCTACAGGAGACTTGTTGAAGTAATGGGTTATTAAATAATTAATTATATCATTGGCTTTTGAAAGACAATATGGAATGTATAGAGAATGGCATGCTTGGTTGTCTCTGTTGCCCCTCACCCACATGTTTTCCTATTAGAAACTTCTAATGTGCTGCCTTCTAGGTTTTTTTTTTGTGTTGGTTTTCTTACCTGGCATTACCTTGCACCATCAGATTAACAGCTGAATATGGTTACCAGGCTGCAGAAAGGCTTTAAATTCTGTTAGAAAATCCTCTTGCTTCCAATGGAGTTTAACTAAGTCTGATGGTGTGTTCTGTTAACCAACAAATTAACTTGTTAAGCTTTGTTGTTGGGAAAGGATAAGTGAGTAGCACATCACTAGTCAGATTTAACTAGGTGGATTTATTTTTAAACACCATTTATTTTTAAACACAGTTTTCCTTACAGAGTGATCAAAACATGGAATAGGATGTTTTTGAGTAAGCAGACTGTTTTTATATTTGGGCACCCACAAGCACCCCACACCTATGTTATATTGTAGGGAAGAGTTCTAGACAAAGGAGGAACTCTAAACTGGCAGAGCCCAAACAGCCCATTTCAGAATGCAGGCACTGAGTTTAAGTGACCACTCTCTGTCATTGAATTTCTCCCTCTTCCTGCCTGCTTGTATTGACTGTGATCTTTGGCTTCTGAGATAATGCCTATAATCCAGTATTGATTTTTGCCACCAGAAGAACTTGACACTATAGCGGGTTACACAAACAAAGAACTGAAACATTTTGTTTTGGATTCTGAATTGGTAACATTTACTATGCAGCCCAAGAGTTACATGGCCAAAAGAACTTTGCGCATGGATCATTTTCCTCTATAACATTTCTAGCATGTATTTTCTGGTACTTTCTTGCTTCTTTAGATCTACATGTATATTACATACCGGTCATTTCCACATAAGACTGTTATAGCGCTATGATTCCATTTTCAACATCCTATGGAATCCTGGGGTTTGCTGTTTAGGGAGGGGCCAGCCGATTCCATAGGATGTTGAAAGTGGAATCATAGTGCTATAACAGTCTCGTGAGGAAATGGTCACGGACTCATGAGGTATTCATTTGTGTGTCTTTTGTTTGTTTCCTTTAATATGAAGTTTCCTAATTTTGCACTTATTTTAAAAAAAACAAAAAACAAAAAACAAAGTTGAAGCATCCTTCAAAATTTACACTACTCCAATTTTTTTCAGTGGAGTTCTCCAGTCAAAAAAATGTTTGCAAAGATGTGTTTATTAAAGGGAAATGAGCACAAAAATTGTAGATATTAATGTAAGCAAAATTCAAAAGTGAATTTGCTTATGAAAATTGCTTGTGGAATAAGTGTGCATTTAACAAAATTCTGTACAAAAGTGTATGCAATACGCTGTGCATGCATGTGCTTTCATATCTCCTGTCAACTTATGGTGATGCCATGAATTTCAGAATGTTACTCAGAGGTAATTTTACCAGTTCCTTCCTCTGAAATATATCACCCACAGGGAAGAATCTCCTAGGTTGGTTACCAGGAATGTATTCATCTCTCAAGATCTTCTCCCTTGTTGTCTAGAGGAGGTGATCTCCTAAGGAGAGCACCAGCTTCCTGTATGAGATAGCAAAATGAGAAACTGTGTTACACCCTGCAGTTGAGGAAGTGCCCATTACACCTGAATTTGCCCCCTGCCATGATGGGTGGGGTATTCACTGGATTAGAAAGCCATGATGGTTGGGTGCTTGCCTGGACTGGTTGGGTACTTGGCATCATGCCAGTCATCACTGCTGAATTACTTGGGCTGTGTAGTGTTGTGGCCTGAGGGTATTGCCCAAGATCCCCAAGGCCGACTGTAGCCCCCATGTGTGTTTGTGTGTGAGTTGAGTGCCTCACCTGATGAAACCCATGCTACAGACACTTCTGGTAGCCCACTAACATCACTGGAGGACACTGACACTGTCTCCTCACACTCTGAAGCTGCTGCAAGTCCAAGTGCCTTCCCCAGCTGCTGCCCCTTCTCAAAGGCATCCAGGGAAGCCAGAATGTCGTTAGTAACCTGCCTCCTCTTGGATGCCCTGGAAGTCTGCCTGGGAGGTAGGGATACTTGTCTCTAGGCCACCTCTGATTTCTCCAGTGCCTTAAGCTTATCCAATGTTGCCTCAAGCATGACTCTTTTCCCCTCATCCATAGATGATTAAGACCCCTGTATAGGTAGGCATTTAGGAGGCTGCTTCTTGGCAGGACCTTTGCCCTCGGGATCACCACTGCTTTTCTTAAGACCCATTATGGTGAGTACCCAAGTCCTAGTCCAGCATTCAAGCCACCTATGAAACAGATAGCTCCTCTTTGGAAAGCCCAGGCCTGGCAAAAGAATAAGGGGGTGGGGAGAATGAGGCTTCTCCAAGCTGTGCTCAAGGGTTGCGGGGAGCCTATTGCCTAGTCCCTTCCAGGAGGCTACCAGGCCTATTGCCTCAAGGCCTAAAGCTCATTGCTTGCTGGTGGCTTGGCCCTGTCAAGCTCAGGCAATGCCATGCCACTAAGCAGGGGTATGTTTGCACACTGATGGAGGGAGGGGAAGAAGGCCTATAGGGAGTGTGGGGAGAAGGGCTGGATGAGTTTGTCTTGATGTGGCTTTGACCCACATCATGGCCTCAGATCATAATCCAGGCCTCTTATGTCCTGCTTTGCAAGCCTAGCAGTGGAAGGTAGTAAGGCCGAGATGCCTGGCTGTGGCCTAGGCTGGCCTATCCATGGCATCAGGGTCTGTTGGCCAACCAAAGTTCCCTTTTATGAGGAAAGACCTAGGATTGGGCCTAGGGGCAGCCCATGGCTTGCCAACAGCCAGTCAGTAGGCTACATCACATGATCACATAAGTGTGCTAGTGATCTGGAGAATGTGCACGGGAGTCAGTGACTGCCATCAGGCCTTGGCATGCTTCTCAGCCTAGCAGCCAAATGTGTTCAGGCCAGGCCAGGCTGATATCTTGAAGGCCTACTGGGCATGGAGGAGTCTAGGTGAGTGATTGAGCCAGTCAGGTGGCTTAAAGCCTACTGGGCTGCAAACAGGCGGGGAAGCCTCATGGTTCCCAGTTGTATTGGGGAGTCTCTGTGGGCCCGTGCCAGCTGCTCCTCATCATTCTGCAACCTCCCTCCAAAATGGTGATGGGAAGTGACATCACATCACCTTCCATTACCATTCTGGACAGGAAACACATGGAAAAGAAGGCATTCAAAAGAATAGGGTTCAGAGGGAAGGACTTTTTCATATTTGTGTGTTTGGGATTCAGGGTGTGATTTTAAGCAATGTTTACCATAATCATGCATTTTTTTTTTTAAAGGGGGTACTTGTGGCTTTAGGAGACTGGTTGGGCAGTTTCAGAGGCCATAAAATGGGGCCTAGGACACATGTTTTAGCGAGGGACACTCTTTCCACAACAACTTGAACTCCATCTGACCTGATTATTAGACATACCACCTAGTGTTGAAGGAGGGTCAGTCTAGGTAGCTGTAAGACTCTATAAAAGTGTTAAAAGAAATCTTCCAAAAGTGTGTGGCAAGTCAGAGTGCTTTGCAATATGCTGCGCCAGCAAGGCTCAGCAGAGTTCCTGTCTCCAATACAAGGTTAGGTCACAGTGTCAGGCATCGTTGCCTGAGATGTTTTGTAAACTATTTTCTGAAATGTAAACAACTTGAGAGATAAGGGGGAAGTGAAAGCTACAGCAAAACCTCTGCAAAGGAGGGGCAAGAGGAAATGTCTTTGTGTGTCAGAAATGCTATAAAATCACTCTGTTAATTGTGCTCATGGCTCTTGACACTTTCCAGTCAAGCAGCCCGGCCGGTTCTTTTAATAAACTCTTTTTCCTTACCTTCATTGGTCTCACTGCCTCTGTGTCCTGCTACAGTGTATTGATCGTGTATCAACATCGAGTACCCAGCTTGTTGGGGGCAATTAGTTAACACATTGTAAACCGCTTAGAGAGCACTTAGCTGATAAGCGGTATAGAAATACACATGCTATTGCTATTGCTAGTGTCAACAGAATCTCATATCAGGATTGTTACTCCAAAACATGGGTGACTCAGGGGTCCAGCTGCAATGCCACTGCCTCTGGGAAACAGTGGGGAATACTAGCTCCAAGAGGAGGCCTGAGAAAAGCGGGTACTTTTATGAGATCTTTTACACCTATGTCTATGGGTACTAGTTCAGGGAAGAACCAGTGTGAGATCAAAAATTAAGCTTATTTATTTTACTGGGTGAATTAACAATTACACACACACAAGATCCAAGCAGTCTCACAATCACACAAAGCTAACTAAAGGGAAAGGGAGGAAGGGTTTGGATAGTGAGAGTTTAGGGCAATATGATGATATTTACCAATCTGGAGAGAAGTGAGGAAGTGCTCAGGGCTTAGGCCATTTCCGCACATGGCGATGGAATCGCCCCGGTCCGGTACTTACTGGACTTCTTGGCTCAACGCTTGGGTCCAGGCTGCTCCGGAGCAGTGCGTGGCCACCGCTCTGCACTGCTCCGGGGACGAAAATAGTGGCTTCCGGTTGGTAGAAGCTCTCCACCAACCGCTGAAGCTCGCCAGCCTAAAGCCCGCCCCGGCAGATCTGCAGGCTCGCACTGGTGTCAGCCTGCAAATCTGCACCAGAGCACGGGAACGGAGTGGCACTGAGTGGCGTGCTCCATGCTTTTTAAAAACCTGAAGAAACAGGTTTTTACAAAGCACGCTGCATGACCACTTCGAGTTGTTCTGGAGCGGATTGAGGTCTGGAACTATGTAAAGTAGTCTGACCCAGTCCGCTCCCAGGTGCAAACGTCCTCTCTGGAGGACGCTCTGCACTGGTTTTTTAAGCCCGTGTGGAAATGGCCTTAGACTAGAAGTCCAAGGATGGTACAAATTGGGAATTGGAACAGCAGACTTATGGTCTGTATGCCAAAAGTATGATGAGTTATCTGATGAAAAGCTAGGCTTTAAATATTCTTTTTCTAACATGAGGGGAAAGATGTAAATGGCTCTCTGGCACCATAAACAATGGGATCCAGAGAGTGGACAATGGGGTCCGGAATGAGCTAATGACCTTAGCATTAAGTGACAAAGGACTAATCAAAATTGTGGTAACTCCTTAATTGCTGGACAGGTCAAGGGACAAAGGATAGTTTTGGCTGGACAAAGGAAGAAGGAAGAAGACAATCAGTCTTTCCGTGGAAGCCATTGGTCATTGAGGAATATCAACAAGTTCATTGTCTGGGAGTTTCCCTGGATATGACCTAGCCATGCCCTGAGGTCTCATCCTGACCTAGTTTTGCAACACGTGTGGGCAGTCATTTTCTTCTTTGCCAGCCAGCTCCCAGTCATAGCAGGATATAATTTATATTTTATGCCAATTAAATATATGTTTTTCTAATCAAACCATATCATGGAGGAGGGGTGTATAGCCTAGTAACAGGATTAAGTTTGAGTTAATTGCCCCTTTCCTGTCCATTACTGTTCCTCTGTTCTGATTTAATATCAACATTGGCCTACCTGTTCCAATAATTTTACAGCAATGAATACATTTGATAATTTAACATATTCAGAGTCAATTCAGTGCTCAGAACAAGCAATGATATTATTATTAGGCAATTTGTATTCAGTCAACTTTTTCTGCCAAGGTTCTTAGGTGCCACATTCCTTCTGTGTGAGGGGCCAAATGAGGAGTAGGTGAGGCCAAAATGTGATTCTTGCTGATTTAAGCTTATTTCCAGAATTAAGCAGTATAAACCTCTGTATGCCTGCTCAGAACTGAATCATGCAGCAGTACCTTCAACGAGAAAGTCAGACCCAAAGATTATGCATGTCTACTGAGAGGTACACATGGATAGTATGCATACTCAGATGTATACAGGAATGACTAACTCAGCAACGCTTTTAAATAGTATCCAAAACACCAAGTTTCTGTATGTGCACTAAGGAATAAGTAGGAACATTTTCATACTACATAATCATAGCACCATGAGTCAACAGTGTGATGTGGCAGCTAAAAAGCCAGTGCAATTCTAGGCTACATCAATAGGAGTATAGTATAGAGTTCAAGGGCAATAATAATATTACTTTATTCTGCTTTGGTTAGACTTCACCAGGAATACCGTGCCCAGTTCAGCATATCACAATTCAAGAAGAGTATTGATGAGCTGGAACATGTCCACAGGTGGGTGACAAAAATGGTGAAGGGTCTGGAAACCATGCCCTATGAGGAACAGCTTAGGGAGCTAGGTATGTTTAGCTGATGAAAAGAAGGTTAAGAGGTGACATGATAGCTATGTTCAAATATTTGAAGGGATATCTTGTTGAAGATGGGGCAACTTGTTTTCTGTTGCTCCAAAGATTAGGACAAGAAGCAACAGATTCAAATTACAGAAAAAAAGATTTACCCAAATATCAGGAAAAACTTCCTAATATAAGAACCATTCAACAGTAGAATATGCTGCCTGAGAGCGTGGTGGAGTCATCTTCTTTGGAGGTTTTTAAATAGATGCTGGATGGCCATTTGCTGAGGGTGCTTTGAGTGTGTGTTCCCGCATCACAGAGGGTTGGACATGATGGCCATTGTGGTCTCTTCCAATTTTATTTTTCTCTGATTCCATTTTAATTGCCATGGTTCCATTCTGAGATTTGTAATTTAGGGACAGGCATTTAGAATTCCCAGCCAGAAAATTCTATTTTTTCATCAAACTACAAATCCCAAGATCCCATAGCATATTGCTGTGGTAGTTAAAGTGCAGTCTTAATGCTATAATTGTGTAATATGAAAGAGAAACCTCAGAAGTAAGCAGGACTGGATCACACAACAGCTTCTTCACTAGGCCGTGCTCAGTTCCTGACAGAGAGACATTCAAATCTCCAAACAGCAGTGAATTGAAAATAATAGTTTTTCCCTGCTGAGTGCTGAGAAAAGAAATGTTTTCCATTCCACAATAGTGGAAACTCTTATCTCTGAGCTGATGATTGGACATAAGATCTTTTCCTTTCTAGGAGAAGGAGAAAGGTCTGATCAAAAGAAAATGATCTGGATAGAGATTGCCAGCAGACTATTTTCACCCTTCAGGCAGAGGTTCTTTATGCCCATAGTAGATGCTATGTAACACTAGGGGAGGGGTGAAAGTTTGCTTATTTTGAGGCCTATAAATAGCGGGAGAAATCATAGATTGTTCTCTCTCAGAATGTCCAAATATGACAGCATCTCAATAGGTGATTCTTGGGACAAATATCCCCACCAGAGGCCACCATTTCCTTCTTAAGCAATATTTTAGGAATTACATTGCTCCATGATGTAACATTGTTCATGTGTGGGTCAGGGGAACAATGACAACCATTGGCTGAGTTCAACTGCCATCACAGTTAATGGCAAGCATAATATCCCACAGCCTGTCAGTAGTTAGTCACCCTCCAAAATGGTTAACATGGACTTCCCCTATTCAAAAAGATCCATGAGAACTCTCGTATGAAAGAGGAGGTTATTTTCTACCCATGAAGGGTGAGATGAACACACAGGCCCTTGCCACAGCAAATGTCTACTTTGGTGCCCACCTTCTTCCAATTTGGCAGTGAAAAATCACTGGGATTTTGCCATTTCACATGCTTCATGAGGTAGTGAAGATGGATAGGCAAGTTTACACTTCTGTGTTCCATATTTCCAGTGACATCAGATATACTCCACATATGCTACCACATGGAAGAAGTTCCACTTTCACCACCCACTAAAAATCTAGGAAAAAAGGTATACCAATAACTCACCCACCTGTAATCAGTGCCTCATGGCATTCTGTGAAATGCATTGGCTTTTCATTCTGCCACAGATTCTTCCACAGGATCTGTTTTGCATTCCTATGCCTAGCAAGTGAAAAAAACATTGGACACTGCCTGTACACATGTGCCATTTGTTAGAAGTGATTACAATATACAAGTGTTCCCTAGGATGTAATAATCTAAGCATATCTACTTAGCAAACTCCCCAAGCTGTGCTTTGTGGATATGCAAAATTTGTCAAGAGTAGCTCTGTTCCCATTCCGACCCTTCCCTACCCACGAAAGGGCATTTTCCCAGTCAGATTAAATACTACAATAGCTTGATCCCATAGATGGAAATGTAGCTTTATTCACCAATGCCATAAAGTGGAAAGGCATTGCTGAATACATAAAATAAAAAAGGTCTGATTTGTGGTAGCCTTGTCCATATAAAACCAGATTAAATTAAGTCTAGAAAACAGACATTATTGAACTTGCAGATGCAAGGTATGTCTATATGTCAACTTGCCATTACCCAAAGTCTTTCATTGCTTCTGGTGACCCTTGCAACTTTGATCTTGGCCCATGTTTTCAGGGTACAAAGAAGAGGGCAACTCTTTAAATTATGCAATTTGTGCAGTCTCCCAGACAAATGGCAAATTAATCAGTCACTGAATCCCCCCCTTTTTTTTTGTTTTTGAAGACTTGTGCATTTTTAAAGAAGATGGAGTAATTGTTTAGTGACTTGGTGCCATTGATTTTCATTATGGATGGTGTTGGCTGGGTCTGTGTCAGGTCATTGGGGAGAGATAGTCTTTGCATAGTTAAATAAAGGAAAGGTAATTCTTGTTCCATATTCACAAGGAAAAACTCCAGTCCTTGCAGAAAGTTTTTGGTATGACCTTCCCAGTAAACGAACTTTCCTCACTGAGTCATTGGAGCCATAAAGGAGAAAGGGGCAGTTTCAGTATCAACCAGATACATAACTTGAAGTGAGAACAAATTTTTCCACCAGAAGAAGTTCCAAATGGAAGGCAAGATCGTGAAAGTAAATTGTTTTAAATATTCTGCCGAGCCCTACAGTACATTTCCTTATAGCAGGCCATCAGACTTGGAATGGAGCAATTAAATGAAATTAATTCCATCTGCATGAGAGAAAAAGAATGGCAAGTTCTTATTAATGTTCATGGTACACAGAAGATAGGAGTTTTCAAGGAACAGTTGCTTTACTTAAATTACTGTCTCTGTTATGAGATTTAACCATTGTTTGACTGATACATGGGCTACTTATGTCACTCTGCAAAAAGAATTTCTCCTTCTATAGTTTACACTATTCCCAGCTATGGCAACAGGCTTGAGGAAAAAGGACCCTTCTTTTGAAACTTCAGTAAGGGGGGGTAAGAGGATAGTATTCCTCACTTCTGAAGCTGCAGATGGCAAAATCACAAATGTGGAAGGCCAATTCTGCTTAAATTGTTAAAACTGACTTTATTTGCCTCTGTCCAGAAATTCTGGATCATAGGTTGAGGATAAAGTTGGCTCCCAGACTTGAGACTTGACTTGATAGTACCTTCAAGAACTTGAGACTTGACTTGAGCCTTAAAGGCAGAGACTTGACTTGAGACTTGGAGTAAAAGACTTAACTACATCACTAGTGAGGACCCACTGGAAAGTCTATAGCAGCTATTCCCAAGCAACCTGAAAGAGCGAGGGCCAGCAATACACAGTAAAAAAATAAATAGATAATATCTTCTTCTTTTCAAAGCAGAACTCTTGTCTTGAGACCCCCCCTCCCTGTTCCAAGGCCAGAAGAAAAACAGAAATGTCCTGAGGGTTGGAACCAAGCCCTAAGATCTAAGAACCCTGATTTCTTTCTTACAGAGAGTCACATAGGGAATGGGCAGCCACGTTGCTCTGAGAATACATGGATCTCGCCATAGTGACTGACTTGCTGCCCTTCATTCAGTAACATAACACATTCATCCAGAAACCTTATGACTTTGAACAACGCTTCCATCTCTTTTTGCCTACTGGTCACATGACAGTCTGTCTCAAGGCCAAAGTGTGGGTGCATTTCTCAGAGGAGAACAGCAAATGGGTTAGGCTATGGGCTTGAGGTGGGCTTGAGGTCTGCTCAGCAGCCTGTCCTGCTGCATATCAGAGGTGCCTTCCACAATTTTTCCTAAGAGCAGAAGACAAGACTCGCCCAGCAAAGCGTAGGGTGCATTTCTCAAAGGGGAACAGCAATACATGGATTTCCCCATAGCTGGTTTGTCTTAGGGATGCCATAATTTGGAAACAACTTGAAGGTTTACAACAACAAGTACTATTGAATATATTACTACAGGATTATTGTGGGATTTTCTCCCCCATGTTACTGATAACTTTCTGAGTTCTGTTTTCATTTTACTCATCTACCCTAAATGGCTGAAATCACAGTACATTTTCATCTCTCTGGAGGCAAAATGAGGCAGCGTTATTAAGGAAAACCGTGGTACACAAACCTTTCATTTTCAGCTTTGATAAGGCACTTTATTATTCTATCTTTTAATTCCGTCTTCCTCTCTCTTTCTTATCCTCTTCCTCCTTCTCTCTTCTCGCTGGCCCTGCAACTTCTGGTTAAGTGTCTTTCCCCTTCTCTCTTGTCCTCTATTTCTCCTTCTTGGAATTTCATGCCTATCTCCATATTCTCCCTCATTCCCTAGCTGCTGTCTTGCTCTTTCTCTTGACTTACTTCTCTTCCCCACAACAATTCCTGGCTTATGTCATCATCCTTCCCCTTTCTCCCGTATTTTATGCCATTTCTGTGCTAGACTGTTATAGTGCTATTATTCCACATTCAACATGCAATGGAATCCTGGAGTCTGCAGTTTAGGGAGGGCCCTCAAAGGCCTGTAAACTGCAAACCTGCAAACCCCAGGATTCCATAGGATGTTGAAAATGGAATAATAGCACTATAACAGTGTAGTGTGGAAATGGCCATTGTGATGTACAAGAATGTGTTCACTTTATGTTTCCAGTGGTGAGGACACTCTAAATTGCACAAAGATCTTTGAATCAGGACTCTATGATATGAAGACTACAGGAGCTTGATACATCCTAAACCCAAAAACAGATGGCTCTCTGCATTGTTCCCCCTGCTTTCTGTAGACCACTGCTTCCTAAAGATGGATCACCAGCAGTTGTTGTACTGTAAGTCACAGAAGCCTTGTCAGCGTGGCCAGGGATCGTGGGAGTTGTAGTCCAATGACTTTGGAAGCAAAGTTTGGGAACTGCTGTGGGAGACCCACACTACCAAGAGACCCGACTGCATGTCTCAAATTCTTCTTATATTGACCAGCCTTCTGCTTCCTGCTCTGGTAGCTACATTGCCCTTTTCCTGACTCTACTCCATCCAAACTTTCAGTAAATGAAAAATATTTTTGGAGACTTCAGTCTTGAGGAAATGAAGTCTATAATTCTGGTGTTTTACAATAGCACTGTTTTTTAACTGGGATAGGGGTGGGCAGAGAGAGAAGAAATCACATACTTGTCATATTGTGACGACTCACTAAATTTCTCCTGAGGGGGAAAAAAGGCATGGCTTTGAAAGGCTTGTCGGCTGAGAGGTATTTTAGATATCCGCCACTGCAAATTCCCTCTCATAATGATAACTAAATGATGTGAGTCAGCGAGCCGTTACGCAGTTCAGGAAATAGATAGAAATGGGACTTTGCAGGAATGAGGTATTTTAGCCTATGTGGTAATTTGCTGCTAAATATAGTTATCAGGCAGTGCTGTTATTTACTTGACCCACTCCAATAAATATGTCAATTAAAGACTTATAAAAACCATTCCCAGATAAGAGGAAATGAGCATTGTTAGAGAGCTGTTACAGCATTTTAGAAAGCTTGGCAGGTAATTTGAGGCTACAGTGCTTTTTGATTCATTGACCAAACATTGCTTGTGCAGAGGTTAATCACGGCCTGTTTAGAAGCCTATTAAACATCTTTCATACTTCCTGTGTTTTCAGCACTGCTTTAATAATAGCTTCTGGATGCATAATCACATTTTATTCCTGGCATCCAGGGTCAGAGGGGAGAAAGGGGAAAGAGTATGTGTGTGTTTGCATGTGCATATGAGTAACCATTTGAAATGCTTGCCAGGACTACAATACACATACAAAAGTGAGGTGAAGTGGATTTGTAAGCATGGCTCTGTATAGAAGTACTCCTTTTCTAGAGGCATTCCATTGGACCAAGCGATCCAACAGTTTCCTGCTGCCTTATGCAATTCCATCCTTTTTTCAATACTCAGTTCCAATAAGGGAATTGTCCCTTATGCCTGGATCTCCCTCAGATGACATCTGTACAGTTCTGGCTCTCTCATATTCGGATTTCACATCAAAACTGTCTCTTCCATGATGTTTTTGGCTTCACTTCTTGCTCTTTGACTGACTCAAAATGAACAGCATTTGTGCATGTTCATCCCAGTACCTTTGGGAAGGGGACAGATCCTTTCTCTTTCTTTTGTAAAGCACTATATATATTTGTCATTATCAGCAGTCACACAATTCAGCATTTTTGCTGATTTTTTTAAATATTTGCTCAACAGTATATTCCACTGTGGCCAATAGGGCTTGATCTGCAGCATGAATACCATGTATTTTCACATAAATGTACTTCAAAATCTGTGACCAACACTGTGTAGACCACACTTGTTTGCTTAAACCTTCTCCAATCACTATGAAGCAGTCCTTGGGATAATGAAATTGCTTCTCCTTTCTGCTGGAGTGTGCATAGACAGAACACTTATATGTAGGAATTTATTTCCCTAATGCAAGACCACAGTGTTTCAAGAAACATGCAGGGGGAATAACAGAAAACTCTGTCTGAATTTATGTTAGACGTTCCACCTTCCAGTGTGCACCAGAAAGTACAAGCTTGCAGAAATCCAACAGACTCCTAATGACCATCATGATTTCAACAGTTTTAAATCTTACTCGTTCTAAAGACATGAATGGCTAAAGGAGTCATGATCTCTGCAGAGAGTGCAGAAAGTGAGCTTGTGTTCTGTTTAGAGGCCTAAATGGGTGTTTTTCTATGTTTTTGTCTCTATGCTGTCTTTTAGCACATGGCCTGAGGGGAGAAGCTTCTGCTAAGTCACTGACTTGTTTGGAGGCAGAGCTAGTTGCCACTACTTCTGTATAGTTTCTCCTTCAACCTATGGAGCTCATCAAAAGGGGAAAGGAAAACGCATTTTTGGTGGAACTTTCTGGGTGATTTTAAGGAGGAAACTTGCACAGCTGTGTTGTTACAGGCCTAGAATGATTAACATAGAAGGTGATAGAGTTGTAGCACTAACCTACAACATCTGTGCCCTGTTGGATTTAATTAGTTATTTTCAAACACTGCTTTCCTTACTGAGTGATAAAAACATGGAATAGGATTTTTTGAGTAAACAGTTTCTTCACCTTGGAATAATCACAAGCACACCACACCTACCTTGTATAGTTATTATACCATCCATCCCCACTCCATGATATGATATAATTGGCAAATATCATTTAATTGGCATGAAATGTGAAATGCATACTGCTATGGCCGAGAAACCGTGCTGGCTAAGAGGACTGGCTGAACATATGTTAAAGTATGTCAGAGGAGACCTCAGGGCATGGCCAGATCATAGTCAAGGAAGATGTGGTGTTAACGAATTTGCAAATGTCCCTCAAGGACACAACCTTCAGAAAGAATAGCACCTGAAATGGTGACAACCAAGGAACTGATTGTCTCCAACCCACTTTCTCTTCCTGCTAAAATTCTCCTTTGTTCCCTCACCTGCTCAACTGTTAGGGAGCTATCACAGTTCTCATCAGTACTTTTTCACCTAATGCTAAAGCCATTAGCTGATTCCGGACCCCATTGTCTGCTCTGCCAGAGAGCTGTTAACACCTTTCCCCCAGGGTGGAAATGAAGTATTTAAACCCTGGATCTGAGCCAGATAACTCATAGTACTCTGGACATAGGCCATCACTCTGCTGCTCCAATTCCTGTTCTTACACCACCCTTGAACCCCTAGTCTGAGTCACATTGCTTCGTCTCTTCTCTGCAGGATAGGTAAATATTACCCACTTTGCCCTAACTTCTCACTATTCAAATTTTCCCTTCTTTTCTTCAGTTAGACTTGTGTGGTTGTAAGACTGTTTGGATCTTTTGTGTGCTTATGATATTCCTCCAATAAAACAAGACATATTTTTAATCTCCAACTGTTGTCCCTGCATTAGTACTAATATACATAGATGTAAAAGATCCTGTAAGGTTTCCCCCAACTTGCAGACCTCCCCTTTGAGCTAATAATTCTGCACTGTTTCCTGGAGACACTGGTATCATGGGTGGACCCCTGTTACCCGCCTTTTGGGGTAACAGTATTGTAGGGAAGATTCCTAGTCAAAAGAGGATCTTTAGACTGGTTGAGCTCAAACAGCCATTTTAAAACGTAAGCACTGAGTAAACAATCATAGAATCATAGAAATGTAGAGTTGGAAGAGACCACACGGGCCATCCAGTCCAACCCCCTGCCATGCAGGAACACCCTCAAAGCACTCCCGACAGATGGCCATCCAGCCTCTGCTTAAAAACCTCAAAGGAAGGAGACTCCACTACACTTCGAGGCAGCATATTCCACTGCTGGACAGCCCTGACTGTCAGGAAGTTCTTCCTGAGGCTCAGGTGGAATCTCCTTTTCTGCAGCTTGAATCCGTTCCTCCTTGTCCTGGTCTCTGGAGCAGCAGAAAACAAGCCCTCTCCCTCCTCTACATGGCATCCCTTCAAATATTTAAACATGTCTATCATGTCCCCTCTTAACCTTCTCTTCTGCAGACTAAACATACCCAGCTCTCTAAGTCTATCCTCATAGGGCATGGCCTCCAGGCCCCTCACCATTTTGGACACCCTCTTCTGGACTTGCTCCAGCTTGACCATGTCCTTCTTGAATTGGGGTGCCCAGAACTGGACACAGTATTCAAGATGAGGTCTAACCAAAGCAGAGTAGAGTGGGACCAGTACCTCCCTCGATCTAGACACCATACTCCTATTGATGCAGCCGAGAATTGCATTGGCTTTCTTGGCTGCCGCATCACACTGCTGACTCATGTTCAGCTTGTGGTCTATGAAGACTCCTAGATCCCTTTCACACGTACTGCTATCCAGCCATGTGTCCCCCATCCTATATTTCTGTATTTCATTTTTTCTACCTAAGTGTAGGACCTTACACTTCTCTCTGTTGAATTTCATTTTGTTAGCCTTGGCCCACCTCTCCAATCTATCCAGGTCATTTTGAATTTTGATCCTGTCCTCTGGCGTATTAGAAACCCCTCCCAATTTGGTGTCATCTGCAAATTTGATGAGCATCCCCTCTATTCCTTCATCCAAATCATTGATAAAAATATTGAACAGCACTGGGCCCAGGACAGAACCCTGTGGCACCCCGCTAGTCACTTCTCTCCAGGATGAAAAGCAGCCATTCGTGATCACTCTTTGGATTCGGTTGGTCAACCAATTACAAATCCAACTAACAGTAGCCCTGTCCAGCCCACATTTTACCAGCTTCATTGCAAGAATGTCATGGGGAACTTTGTCAAAGGCCTTACTGAAATCGAGATATGCTACATCCACAGCATCCCCTTCATCTATCAAGCTAGTAACTCTATCATAAAAAGAGATAAGATTAGGCTGGCATGACTTATTTTTGAGAAATAATAATGTTGACTTCTCGTGATTACCGCCTTGCTTTCTAAGTGATTAGAAACTGACTGCTTAATGATCTGCTCCAGGATCTTTCCGGGTACTGATGTCAGGCTGACTGAGTGATAATTATTTGGGTCCTCTTTTTTTCCTTTCTTGAAGATGAGGACAACATTTGCTCTCTTCCAGTCTGCTGGAACTTCTCCTGTCCTCCAAGATTTCTCAAAGATTATAGCAAGTGGTTCCAAAATGAAACAATCTCTGCCACTGAATTTCTCGTCCTTCCTACCTGCTTATCTTGACTGTGAGCTTTCACTTCTGAAATAATGCCTTTAATCCAGCACTGACTGCAATATGTATGCTGTGTTTTGTTTTGTTTTTTCCTTGCTGGAAGATCTCCCATGCTATACCTACTGCAATTACAAGCTGGTTGCCCTGTTGAAGGAGAAGGTGCAGCAGCTCAAGGTTATGTTATACCCCTGATACCATGTCCTGAGAGTCCTAATTATTTTATATAAAATATAAGTGAGCCATAGAGACACTGGACGGACATGTAAACAGGAGATATCTGTCTTCTGTTTTACATCCTGGGGTGATCTGGCAATTTTGGCTCAACAAGCAACTTGAAAGGAGTTTCTGCAGCCATCAAGACCATTACAATTCGACACCTAAGGCATGCCTGCAATTCAGGAGAGATACTGATCTGATCTGGCAGGAACGGGCAGGATGTTTGAGGGTGCATGTTCTCTTTGAACATAAAGAAAATGATCCATCTTAATAAATCTGCTGCCATATGGTTTCACAGGAGATTGGACACTATATCTAGACACAGCTTCTGATTTTTGTCGGAGTTAGAGAGATTCTTGTTGGAGAGTAAGAAGTTACCTCAGATTTGCAATACAATAGAGCTAGCTAACTCCCCTCAGCCCTTAAAGGGAGGGGGGCTGAGATGTTTTCTCCCAGCTGAAGACTTCTGGATTGGTATCGTATTTCATCAAACCTTTTCTGTCTCTCTCTCTCTTTTTCTTAATTTTCATCTCTTGCTAACTTTATAGTCTTGTATGTTTGATTGTAGGGTGTGAAGTTGAGTGGTTGTAAGAACTTTAACTTTTCATGCTTGTTGTAGTGAGTGTAGTTAATTGATTGTAGGGATTTTTACATTTATGTTAATAAAATACTTAAATTTGAACAATTGGTGTGATTTTGACTGGACTGGACCTGGTATACATTTGGGTTTACGATCCTTAATTAATTGCCCTGTCTTCTTTGCATAGCTAAAGCAGTGCTGAGCTAATTTTTCCCCACAAGAGACAATTTTGATAGCTTTTGGGAATCCTTTTAAAGGAAGCCCTTGTATCACAAACAGATTGGTGGAGTCCTAAGCAAACAGGGTAACAAGTATCAGGGGAGGATGAAACTGTTTTTGGAAAGAGTGGTGCAAATTCTTCTGGATGGGCAAAAACTGGAGTAGGAATGGTGAGAAGTCTGAGACACAGGAGGAAGATACTTGGAAGAAGGAGACACAAAGAAGCAGAACTATCAAGAAGCATGCTTCAAGCTTGGAGCTACACAACAGATCCCAATCTCTCCTCTTAATCAGTGATTATGAGGCATAGGAACAGGAACAATAGCCTCTAAAATCATGGAGACCTTGGAGAGTTCTATGGATGGAAAAACTACTGTTAATCCTAAAGAAAGAAGAGATATGTGATAGTAGTAAGTGAAATGGTAACAGGCGATAGAGAGAAAGCCAAACTGTTTAATACCTTCTTGGTCTCAGTCTTCTCCCCAATGAAAACAGTGTTCTAACTGATGAAAATAGAATAAATCAAGCAGTAAGAGGAGAGCAGCTCAAAATAAATAAGGACCTAGTAAATGAATGTCTAGCTACTTTAACTGAATTCAAATCTCCAGGGCTGAATGAACTATATCCAAGAGTACTAAAGGAATCTGCAGATTTAATCTCAGAACTGTTGTCAATATTTTTTTGAGAATTTTTGGAGGACAGGAGAGGTCCCAGAAGCTTGGGGAAGGGCAACCATCTACCAACCAGTCAGTTTGGCATCAATGCCAGGACAAGTTTTAAAACAGATCATTAAATAGTCAGTCTCAACACACACTTAGAAAGAAATGCTGTAATTAGTAAGACCCAACATGGGATTCTCAAAAACAGGTCTTGCCGAATAAATCTTAACTCTTTTTTGACAGAGTTACATGCCTGGTAGATCAGGGGAGTGCTGCAGATGTAGTATATCTTGAATTCAGTAAGCCTTTTGACAAGGTCCTTAATCATATTCCTCCAAGCAAGTTGATGAACTGTGAACAACACAGTGTCACAGTTAGGTGGATTTGTAATTGGTTGACAGACCAAACCCCAATAATAATCACCAAAGGTTGCTCTTAATCCTGGAGAGAAGTGAGAAGAAGGGTGCTACAGAGTTCTGTCCTAGGCCTGGTGTTAACATCTTTATATATGACATAGATGATGAAATAGAAGGCGTGACTAGCAAATTTGCAGACAACACCAAATTAGAAGTTAGTTAATTCCCCAAAGGACAGGATCAGAACTCAAAATGACCTTGACTGATTCAAGACCTGGGCAAAAACTAATCAAATGAATTTCAAAAAGGATAAGCGTAAGGTACTACCTCTAGGCAGGAAATATGTAACATACAATTATGGGATGGATGACACTTGACTTGAAAGCAGTACATCTGAAAAGGAACTAGCGATTTTGGTAGACCACAAGCTAAATAAGAGTCAACAGTGTGATGAATCAGTGAAAACAGTTGATGCAATTCCAAGCTGCATCAACAGGAAAATAGTGTTCAGACTGAGGGTAATAGTAGTGCCACTCTATTTTGCTTTTGTCAGATCTCACCTGGAATACTTTCTCCAGTTCAAGTCTTCATCATTCAAGATATCAACAAGCTAGAACATCCAGAGAAGGGCAAACAAGATGATCAAAGATCTGGAAACCAAGACGTACAAGGAATGACTGAGGGTGGTAACATGATAGCTATCTTTAAATGTATAAAGAAATGTCATTTCAAGCTTATTTTCTGCTGCTCCAGAGACCAGAACATGAACCAATGGAGTCAAGTTACATGACAAGAGATTCTACCTAAACATTAAGAAGAACTTTTTTTTTTTTTTTAACTGTAAGGGCTTTTCTTTACTGGAATAGATTGCCCCAGAGAGTGGCAGTCTTCTGGAGGTCTTTAAACAGAAGTTGGGTGGGCATCTTTTATAAGTGCTTTAATTGTGCATTTCTGTATGGCAGGGAGTTGGACTAGATGACCCTTGTAGTCCCTTACAACTTTATGATTCTGTGATTCTACAGTTCTATGAACTCACCACATAAAGATGTTGAGACACATTTTGGTCAGTTTTAGCCATCTCAAAATCCTGGAAAAGGATAAATGAGAAATACAGTGCATTCTCAGCTTAAAGAAAGATTTTCCGGTTTCCATAACTGAAAGAGAATGGGAACCAAGTTTGAGACCAAACATCCATACATTTCTGAGTTTGGATTCTACCCAAGCAACAGCAAAAAAATGTATTGAAATTGCATATGTCACATGCATGCATTTTAAAAATTACATACAGGCATCTGTTAACAGAGGAATGCCTACATAAAGGGCCTTTCCACACTACACTGTTATAATGCTACTTTTCTACTATCAAAATCCCATGGAATCCTAGGGTTTGCAGTTTACGGAGGGGCATTTAGAATACTCAGCCAGAGAGCTCTTTGGCCTCAGTAAACCACAAACTCAGAATCTCACAGGGTGTTGAAAGTGGAATAATAGCACTATAAAAGTGTAGTATGTAAAGACCCCAAATCTCAACAAAATTGCAACCATTTTAGAAAACACAGGAAGTACATACAAATTTCCAGGTAGGAAGATTCATGCAGAGATAAATCAAAACAACCAAGATAGTATTGAATGGAGAACCTCAGTGAGATCAGACTTTATAGATTTCCCCATCCTTAGAACTGAATGACTGATGGGATGTTGATGACTTAAAGTCTATTTTCTTCAGTCAAGAAGGTACACTAAACTCTAGCCCTGGCCCATTTCACATCATATTTCACAGTACCAGAAACACATTATTTCTTTCATCCTATTTTGGTTAAACTTAACTTGTCCCCCACTCCATATTTATCCCCAAAACACATCAATGTACATTTGAATACAGTAATACTTCAGGTCAAAGAGTAGGCAATAGAATTTTGTTCCATAGTACTATTGTTATTACTATGTACTGCTGGATATATATGCAGAACAGAGGAAGGGAAGAAGTGGCCCTGCAAATGTTGTCAGACCACAACTCCCATGATCCTTTACCATTAGATACATTGACTATAACTGATGGATGTTGCAGTCCAACGACATCTGAACTGTCACATTGTTCAATCCTAATTTGGAGCTACTATCGTAAGATTGATATAGAATACAGCTTCCCGGGGCCAGAAACCTTCTCTCCTACTTTGCTCCTCAACATGTCTCACAACACATCGACTGTAAACAAATTAAAGTAGAGGCTCAGTGGTTGAGACTCAACATTGTATGAGAATAAGAGTGCCCAGCACTTCTTTCCACACAAAACTTAATTGCACAATACATCAAATGCATAAAAGATTTGTTCTCCTTTAACAGTGCCCAAAATATACTGTCAAAGTCAGCTGCATGACTCTGTTTCATTGACAGGGTCATACCTGGATGGCAGTAGGTAAACGTGAGCCTCAAATTCTCCTTCTGTACCAAACCAAAGTTTCTTAACAGCTGACGACAGAGCATTAACATTTGACCACCTGCCTACTCAGGTTGAAAAGGGTCACCGAACTTTGAAATGTACCCATGCATCATACTTAGAAGAACACCTGTGCTAAATTGCTTGGTGTCAGCATGCTGGGAAGATTTACTGGTTGTTCCTTGTCAATGTGTCTTCTTTATGTCAGAGTTTCAGTCCAGTATCAAAAAAAGGATTTAAGACTCTGTTAACAAGAAGGTTATTTTACCTCCTACATTTTTTTTTTGTACAAATTATGGATGTAGTCAGCTAAAAGCCTCACAAAGGACTTGTATAACCAGAAGCACGACTGGATCTACTATTGGCAGAGGTGGCAGTAAGGTTGTTGGAGAAAAGAGCCGGGTGCCACAAAGCCTGCTCTGCATACTCCTAAGTTAGTGTGATGTCTTTGTGTGTGTTGAAGGAAACTGTTTATGTATAAACCTGAAAGAGAAGTCTCAGAAATTTCCTTAGAGGAAAAAATGTCTTCTGAGAATATTTTGGCTCACCTTTGCCAGCACTATGTTCTCTCCAATGTAACGTGTTCTACTGTCCTCACAGTTCAGCCAAGGTAAATCCAGGATTCCAAATGACAAGAGTTAATTTCTTTTTTCTGTCTTAGCCACGTGAGAATGTTATGTCACTAACATACTAAGAGGAGATTATTGTGATGAGTGACTGAGTCTAACTTATTTCTCTTTAAATAATTCATTTAGCATCACATTCTCACGCAATCTACCTAAGAACTTCAGCCATGCATTCCTAAGGGTGCTCTTTATTACAAGTGCCTCTGATATTTTGCCTCAGGGTGAATTTCTACTGATGAGAGCATTTCCTCTCTGAAATAAATTTGTGTGTATAATTGCACTGAAGAAACCCAAAAGGTCTCTCTTTCTTGTCTCTAAAGCAGGGTGAGGGATTGAACAGTACTCCTATGATGCAGCATTATGGGTATGAACTCTCACCTGTCTAAATTTGTGGACTGTCCTTGTCAAATTTCAAGGCCAGTGCAATGCTGCATAAAAGTTAAAAATTAATGATTTTGCAGATTCCTGGGGATAGTTTGATATTTGTCTTTGCACATGTGATCTTATGAGGTCCTACTTATCTCCTTTTTCTTTTTTTCTTTTTCTCTAAGCAATATTTATTCAGAGAAGTAAAAATGCTCTTCGTTTGATTGGAATGTTCAGAAAATGTGGAATGACAACATGAAAGAATATAGAGTCCAGTTTTCAAATCACAGCTCTGACAACACAAGGGATGGCTGTCCATTTTTAAGACTCAAATCTTTATATTAATTCATTACTTTTAAATAGCATTTTTCTGCATAAGAAGGTGCTAGTGAGAAGTGTGTGATTGTTGATTGTCAATGAAATGTTTCTCTGAGTTTTGCTCCTTTTAATTTCCTTGTTGATTTGTTAAATAGGCTTGTTTAATATTTTGTACAATGTTCTTGCTATTCGTCATTTTTGTTCTGTTTAGAAATCTGTGCATATCCCCCCAATCCTAATTGTGCCTATTTTTTTTTTCAAATATTAGAAAGAAAAATGCAAGTTTGATTCACCACAGAAAGGCAGAGCATTGTATTGGACCATTTTGCTGCAGCAAGGGATCCCAAGAGTGCTGTCTGCCTTCACTACCAGCACCAAGTGATTGCGGTAAACTGAGAGGGCATCAACAGCTTGATCAAGCACATTAAGAGACAGAACCATCTTGTCTTGCTGAGAACAGAGACAGAAAAGCACAGACAGCCAGGTAGAAGGGGCAAGACAGACAGGAACACAGGGTGATGGCAGCACCTCTCATTTCTACCTACCTTCTGTAAGAGACTTTGACAGACCACTCCAGAAGAGATGGGATAGAGAAACTATAAAGTCACGAGCAGAAATCTCCAACATCAGCCCAGATTTCCCAATGCTTTAATGGGAGGGGAGGCAAAGAGACTCATCAAGGGGATCTGAAAGACCTTATCTCCCTATATGAACCTACCCAATTTGCAGAGGAGGGGTTTCTCTTTGGCCCAACATCCTACCAAAATCTTTAGTAAGTAGAATTTACATGTTTGTGAATTTATTTTAATACCTCCACACACATCTCTTGCAACCTTTTGTTTGACATTAACAGTGGAACTATCAAACGCAGGCATGAAAGTTGCAACGGTCTGGACTGAACCAGGAGGATTGGTAGAGAAAAATACACGTCTATTGTCTCCTGTTCTGCAAATAGAAAGCAGATAATTGCATCTTCTCTTCTGTGAAAAGAATCAAGATGGTGCCAATATGTGATTCTCATCTAGCCACAGATTACCACAACCTTGGGGAATTTCAGCACCGTCAGACACAATCTGCTAGATGAGAAGAGGCATTCCCCTGAACAGCTGATGAGCAATGTTGTGCTTTCTCCAGCACCAGCAACATTTATGAGCACTACAAAAGAAGATTTAGAGGTGGTTTCATCATTACTCAGCCTTCCCAAGCTGCAGCTGCTACACCATTTCAACGTCCATCCAGAGTTTGGAATGTCAGACTGGAAAATTAATTTGATAATGTGAAACATTATAAATCATAAAATTAATACACTAGTGCACTGATAGCTAACATTGTTTAACGAGTTATCTTTAGTTAACTCTTTGTTTGAGATGTTAGTTTTGGCAAAACCATAGGATTTACAGAGAATAGCATGGAGGAAACCATTGTTGACCTTAAGGAAGTACATTTTATTGTTGGCTCCTTCAAAAAGGCTCTCTTTGTCCTTTTAAAGTTCCATTCCTCCAACCTGAATTTTAACTCCATATGTACTACAATTCCTGTAATAAGGATATTGTCTGGGAATGGTAGAAGTCCAACACATCTGAGGACTGTCAGATTGGGGAAGGCTTTCCCAAAGCATGAGGTTTCATCTCCCTTCTTCAATTCAGTTTATCAAGCATCTTCATCTCTCTTTCCTTTCCATCACTCCTGCAAAATATACACTTCCATTGCTCCTCAAATATTTTGTTTCTTGAAGATTAATAAAGAGTGATTTGTTTCTGTTAGAGGATACTGATCAACTGTAAGTACAGCACTAAGTGGATGGCTACAAAGAGCAGTCACTGAATGAAGAGTGGACAGTTCTTAATCTGAAATGTTGGGAATCATTGAGCACATGCAGGGCACTTTTACAAGTTAATCACTGCATCCTTTTTGCCTCCTCACCTGTAGTTTTATCATGATCTTATTTATTATTATTTGTTATTTTTAAAGTTTTTTTCCCCCTATTGTAGCTCTTTCTGGGTTCTGTGGCCCAATTGTAACTGGATAAAACAGAATGATAAGTCAAGTCCTTACATATATATTTAACAATAGTAAACTGTATATTAAAATTCAACGTAGGCTCGATGTCCCCAAAGTTCCATAGCTCAGGGGTGGCAACTAATCTGCAATACTACTGAGCCCTAAATTAAAAAAACAAAAAACAAAACAGAAACAAAAGCAATATAGAAATCACATTACAAAAAATTTACCTTTTTGTTTCCTCCTAAATACACTGCTGAAAATACTACTCTCTGAAAAGGGCCTACTCCTTAGAAGTTACACTATACTTCCAGCTCTCCCCTTGTTTCTGAACTCAGCTACCAAATACGACCCCTACATTAGGATTTCCCCACCTACTGGGATTACACTTGTAGGGATTACACTGTCCTGGACATTTTATTTTTAATGGAAAGGTGGGGAACAAATGTAACAAACAACCAGAGAGAGAAACTACTCCCACAGTCAGACTGAATCCAATGACCAAGAGCTCTTCCACCTCCATTGATCAAGATGACCACAGATAGGGATATTTCACTCACAAGCTTCCTCTGTGGAGTTTAGAAAGAGCCATAGTCAATCCTTCTCCATGTCCAACACACCTCCAGTTACATACCTCTACACACAACACAGACACATATTCTCAGAATATTTAACAGTGAAAGCACACCCAGAGAAATGATCACTACAACAACTAGACTTGAAAAAGACTTCCCATAAAGTCTAACTTCTTCATCGAGTGATGGTGGGGATTTGAAGGGGAAGTTTCAGTACACAGAGAGGAGAGGATTAAAGTCTGCAAGACGGCTGACAAGGTCCTATAGCTTGCATCTGGGCTGCTGGTTCTCTACCTGTGATATAAGTAGTGATTCCATAGCTCATGAATCATTTGGCAAAATCTTTGTTTCTCTAGTTATGTTGTATCAGGGGTCAAAAACATCTGGGTCTCCAGATGTTTTCCCTACAGCTGCCATTAGCCTCACCAAGCACAACCAATGGTAAGGGATTATTTGAGTCAAACCAAAACCTCCGGAAGGTCAAAGTTTTGCCATACCTGCCACATAGTTATCTGTTTATCTCCATTTCACAGGCAGAGCTGTGTCTGTCTTTATTCTCTCAAGTGTAGAAAAGGAAATAAGCCCTAGAGATGAGAGTAGAATGGACTTGTTGTGATATGAAACACATTACTATGTAACCAAGTTGATGAGTATTCAAATGGGTACTTTGTAGAAAAATAGCATATGAGTAGCCATTAAGATGCTCTGTGCATAATGTCCTCTTAAATGTAAATTGTATTCTGCAGCATATTGATAAGTGGAACTAGTTTGATTGGGGATGTTTATTTAAAAAAAATACAGGAAAGATTCCACAATTACTAGGTTAATTATATAAATTGCACAATTACATTGACAAATATATTTGTGCTGCATTCATTTAAGTAAAGAATGGAATTAAGCTGGGGAACAGAAATGACCTAAATCACATGCATTCTCTTCTTCAATTATTTTACTTAACACTTCCTAGTTCTCAGAAATTCAGAAAATTATTCAATATGGGCACTGTTCCCTTTTCTCTAGGGATGTTGAACCCCAGAAACAATACTGAGATAATAAGGGAATGGGCTTCAGGAATCACACTGGAACAGCTAGTTTTCAAAAACTGCCCTGATATTTAGGAACTAGGCTCAGATATTTTGGTTGTAGGCTACAACTCAAAAAAAAAAAAAGGTTGAATTAATTTCCCAGTTCTATCTAGAGTAGATCTATTGACTCAGTGGCATATCAACACTTAAGTAACCTCTCATTCATTCAATAGGCACCCTTTCATGCACTATGGCCCTTTCTGCATGACAACACTCTTTCATGTTGTGGTGCTACAAATCCAGGTCCGGAATTGAGCACATCAGCAACGTTCCCCTCCTCACCTGCTTGCTTCTTGTGGAAGGGAGCAGGAAAGCTCCATTCCTTCCTTCCACAGTGCAGACAGGGACTTGCCATTGCTGTGTTCAGGCAGAAAGCATCGCAAATGCATGGCTGTGGCTTCTGCACGATAGTAAGTACAGGAGTGCTGTGCAATGTGAGATGTAAAATGGATTTTATCAGTTTTTCCAGTACCATGCAAATGCAATGTTTCATGATGGGCTGGCAGCAGATGTTGACAATGTTGTACAGAAGCATGACCTGCCGACTGCTGCCATCCCCTCACAGAAGCGACTCAGCATCATCATGAAGAAAAGGACTATGATTCCACTGTAATTGCCATGGCTGCTCCTAGCTGAAGCTTGGGATCTTTAGTTTGGTGACACACTATTGTTCTTGGGATGAAAATTCTAAATATCCCTCCTTAAAACCTAAATTTCAGAATTCCATAGGATGTTAGCATGGCAGTTAAAGTAGAATCATATTGCCATGATTGTCTTGTGTGAAAGGGTTCTGGGTCCACTTGGTTGTAGTAGAATTTGTGGCTGTAAACACAGATGGTTACAGTGAATATTGTGTGATGTGTGAACTTATACTGGAATCACTGGGGTTTTTTCTGCTTGCTTTTGCAGCAGTCACTGCCATACTCCAGTCCTGAAAATAAGTGGTCTACTTTGCATATTATGCAAATTATTCTAATCATGGATATTATTCGTATTTATATTGTAACTATGCAGATTTAGAACATTAATGCTTGCATTTTTCCACCACTATTTTTTCAACCTTTGTACCATTATAAAAATAGTAAACACTCTTCAGAGACAGCCAGTACAGAGTAATATCTGAAGTGTTAAACAAGGAACAGGCAGTCTCAAGTTCAAATCTTCATTTTGAAATTTGACATGTGACCTCAAGTTACCACTACCTCTCAACAAATCTATCCTAGAAAATTGTTGTGTGGATTAATAGGGAGAAGGGAACCTTATAAGCTGGCCTTGTGATATTGTACTACTAGTATTTTGGGATGTAATTCTTCTTGAAGGGTAGCAATGAGTAGTTTCAGCAATTTTATTCTCACTGTAAGAAAGTCTTCAAAAACCATGCAGTTTTTGAAAGCTATGCGCAATTCAGGATATATCCCACGCAAGAAACAATCTTTTCTGTGCAGAAAATGAAATTTCAACACAGAACTATTAATTCTTGCACAAAAATGCTTTTTTATACGCAGAAAATGCTATAATTGGAGATTTGTTCTGTGTAAAATTCACACATGGTTGATTTGCATAGAAAACAGCATTTTCTGTACAAAACAACCACATGCGAATTTTGCAAAGGGCATGTATTGACCTGTGAACATTTTCAGCAGTCCAGATACTTCCCATCACAATTTGTCAACACTTGAAAAACATGTTTTCTGTCTATTTTTTCACCATTTTTGAATATTATTTCCACCTAGACTGCTACTACTACATCTAACATTTTGGTATGTGGTGGCATTTCCCACGGTATTCATGTCAGAATACTTTTCTCCTGTCAGTTTCTTTTTTTAATAATGGCAAAAAGATACAGATCCATGTGAATGCTGCAGGAAGCCCTGAGAGTGATTGCCATTTAATTCACAGGAGAAAATACAGAGGAAATTAAGAACAAAGGAAGTAGTTGAAGCAGACATGGAAATGATGGCCATTTCTACACTACACTGTTATAGTGCTATTATTCCACTTTCAACATCCTGTGGAATTCCGGGTTTGTTGTTTACTGAGGCCAAAAAGCTTTCTGGCTGAGAATTCTAAATGCTCCTCCCTAAACTACAAACCCCAGGATTCTATAGTGGAATGACAGCACTATAACAGCGTAGTTTAGAAATGGCCTATGGTTTTCGCCAGAGATATAGATTAAATATCTTATAAAAACAAGAAAATAGTCAGACTCAGATTTTTTTATGCAAGGAATCTTGTCTACAATCCTGAATCTATGAAAATATCAGTCATACGTATGAGGTTTTTCTCATTGTCTACATTCACTAAAAAGCAGTTTCTTGCAAAACAGTTGGACTTAATAATTGCATATTTTTCCTTATATCTTGACTCCTAATGGACTAGTGACTTGATATTCTTTTGACTAGGTTTTCTTTTTACAAAAAGAAATTGAAAGTTTAAACCAAATTAAATATTTACCCTTTCTAATCTGGACCACACTGAAAGAGTGGATAAATCTTTTGACATGGGTGAAAATTAAATATGGGCCAGCAGTATCACAACAGCTGGATCTGCAGCATTGTATATTTATAAGCACATCTGATTCAATCTGTCAGAGTAATGAATGTGTGAATCACTATATGTGAAAAGTGAATGTGGAAGGTTTTCATTTGTTATGAGAATATATGAAAAATTGCTTTCCATTCTTATGGATATTTTCTACTTATGGAGAAAAATTTCCAAATTATGGGAAAATATTTTTAAAAAACTTTAACTGATTATGTAACTCTCAGTTTTAGCACTTTGGGGATTATTCACATCCATACCAACATACTTTGAAGTTCCTTAGGCTTCATTCATGGATGAAAAATTGGAATACCATTCCCAGTCCTAAACAGTTTACTTGATAGGATATTTAATTGATTTTTCAATGTAATTTGTTTGCAAATGTTTGCAAATAGGATTGCTAACCAAATGAGACTAACATGGTGATACCATTTTTGATTAGTTAATTCTGTCATGTGGCCAAGTCTATAATTTAACAGGAAACAAATTCAGGAAACTGATGCAAAATAAAGAAGAAATATACTCATCAGTAGATCAATTATAATCATGTTATAATGCTCAAAGATCTCAGAATATTAGTATCTCAAAGAATTAAAAACAGCAGGACTATGGTGCTTTCGTCTTTATAATTCCAGTCTTAGGCAAACCCAGGGCCTTTCCACCCTACACTGTTATAATGCTATTATTCCACTTTCAACATCCCCTGGAATCCTTGGCTTTGCCCTTTAGGGAGGGGCATTTAGAATTCTCAGTCAGAGAGCTCTTTGGCCTCAGTAAATTACAAACCCCAGGATTCCATAGGATGTTAAAAGTAGAATAATAGTCTAGTGCGGAAATGACCTATATTGCACCTTACCTGCCACAAATATGTGAAACAGCGTCAGTCCTAATATAGCACTAACCAGGTTGAGCACAGAGGGATGGAAGCCCAAATCTGTTAAAGTTAAGTGCAGAATGCCCTAGGTCTAACATGAACCAGGGAAAAAAGCCAACTCAAGTTCCTTCCATCCCAGGTATTAAAAAATGTGCACATCTGGGTATATTCTTATAAAAAAATAAACTAAAATAAAATTCTCATCCACTCCTGGCAAACAAAGATACTACTATGATTTTTAATTGTCATCTTCCTTTGTTGGCTTTTTCTGGCGATCATCTTGCATGGGGCATGCATTCAGTTTCATAACGTCTTGAGCCCTTGAGCACTCATGATGAACATGAAGACTTTTTCCAAACTGAAAGGGAAACCAAATTGTGACCCTGCTGTTGTCTTCAGTGTCATCCCACCACAAGCCTTCCTCTACACATACCCACATTCAGCACAAACATCTCCAAAGGGGCACTTATGTGTGCCAAGCTGCTCAGGATTAAGAACCATACAGAACAGATCTACTCCATTACAGCTATGTAAACATTACAGCCATGTAAACATGGATATTAAAAGGCAGCACATATTGATGGAACCAGTGTCATAGACCTTACCCATGAAATCCCTAGATATATATGGCATAGTAAAAGGGTCCTGAAATAGAGATCAGTTTTCCTACTTACCTTTTAAGAGCCGTCAGGCACATCTATCTGCCTTATAATTGTGGCATTGCAGATGGCTCATGTCAGGCAATGGAAAGTAGGAGGATGTGGACCAACTGAGCCATACATTCTGGAATGAGCCACTACTAAGAAAAATTCCAGAAAGCATGGGGAATCCTCTCTCCTGGGTGGAGGATCTAGGTTGAAGAATTGCAAAGAGATCATAGGCTGAAGCCAGAACCTAGCCAAGTTAGCTGTCTCAAATGTGTGATCAAGTGTCAAAGACATCTTTGGGCAGGGAAAGAAACAGTTTTCTGCAATGCTATATCCTGTAATTTACAAGTAGCGTGAAACCTCCAGATTGGCCAGGCCTCATAGAAACATATATACATATACCTAACCTTCTACTCAACAGATTAAGATTTTCTATGGGTTGTCTCGCATTGTCCAGTTGGCACTGCAGCAATCAAAATCAAAAAGCTGTTCCTGTCTTTAAATCTAGTTTTAAGTATATTGTTGCCAGGAATGAAATTCTCAAGTAAAAGTTCCAGACTCAGGGTACATGTTTCCAAGGCTGGGACTAGAGGTTTAGGTTGTGAAACAATGATGCATGATCATCCAGTCAAACTGACTAAAACTCCAATTTACATGAATTAAATTCACTTTTCTTCTAATTGAAAAATAGACTCTAATAGGAATATACAATAAATCAACAACATCCATGTCAATCAGTAAAATGAAATAAACTGTCATAACCAGTTTACATATATCTTTTAGAAATCTAGCAAAGTTGTGCATAATTCCACCCCACTACCATCCAGTGTGATCCTGTGGATATGGCACTGCTGAATTGTTGGGAGGAATGTGTAAAGGCATTAAAAAATAAGCCTTGCCAGGAAAGGTCATGGGTTGAGAAGGAATACAGGAAACTGTTACCCTGTTTACTGGGGGTCCCGAGAGGGACTCCAAAATATGCTCTACTATTGGTAGGGAAAATTAGCTCAGAGCACTGTTTTAGCGTTACGAGAGGCAGAGTAACTTAGCAGGATCTTGTAACCCAGTGTTTACGGGGTCAGGCCAGGTCAAGGAGCAGACCGGTTTGAAAGTAATGGATGATCTTTATTAAATACAGGCATACAATGTAAGCAACACAAGCACACAGATAACTAAGGAAAATAAAGGTGTGAGTAAGACAGTGGGGTTTTCAGAGGGATAGTTGGTTTGGGTGATATGAAACCTGTTCCTGAAGCCTGGAAAAAGATAGAGAGTGATGCTGGGGTTCGGTGTGGCTCAGTACGTGGAGCTGAGGGGAAGCTCACCAAGCAATGAGGCAGCAAGGTGGTCTGGAACTTGGGAGCGATCCAAGGAAGGTCTCAGAATCAGGGGTTTTTATAGGGAGAAGTGTGACTGCAGGCTATGCCTTACTCGGGGACAACAGTGAGTTTTGGGTGCGAGACAATGTCTCAGAAAGGTCACGATTTAGCATAATTGAGTTAAGTCCGAATTGACAAAGACAATTGACTGTATGCAAATGCCCCGTGCTTGGCCTTTAAGCTTCTAGCTTGCCAAGTTACCTGCTTGGCAGGGAGTCGTTTGTAAACAGCGTGCATATATATTGGGGGTGTTTGCACAGAGGTCTCCTAAAGCAGTGATCTGACTATTTCTGGCCTGCCTGTATTGTCTTGGGATATTGCAGCGTTTGATGGCCGAGCCTAGTTCTGTCCTTGTCCGGGGGCCTCACAAACACGTAGAGAGGGGTGGTATGGTAAGGCCGAATTATTGATATCAAAGAGATATCTAGTGCTATTGCCAGGTAGTCCTAAACTGCAGTAACAAAACAAATGGGTGATAGATTTAAGTCTAGGATAGTAAGCATGGTATCAGATAAGCTGTAAGTGGATATATCCACATTGCACAATTATAGCAGTTTGAAACCACTTTAACCATCATCGCTCCATCCTATGGAATCCTGGGATTTGTAATTTGATGAAGTACTTAGAATTATCAAGTGTAATACTCTGGACCATAGCATTTTAGCTGCCTAGGAAAGAATTACCTATTAAAAAGGTATCAAACTGCTATAATTGTGCAGTATGTGGATACACCCTTAGATACATACAGAATGTGCACAGGGCTGGTTAGCTACCAAAGAATAATGAAACTGGAGAGAAAAGAGACTTAATGGAAGTTTGGATACGATATGAATTATGGGAAATGTATTCCAGAAAGGATACAGAAGAGAGAAGAACTTGTTTTGAAACTGTGTGATTAGGTGAAAGGGGCTTGGAGGCTAGAGGAGGCTTTAGCAAAGTAAGGGGAGAGAAGGGTGAGCAACTTAGGAAAGAGAGAAATAGAAGATTTGAACATGGCCACTGATCCTGAAGTGTAAATATACTTGTGTAGGATGCTCAAGAGCATAGGATGCCCAGTTCACTTCAATTGGAACATGAACTGCCCTCTCTTTTTATGTCATACATATGTGAGCATGCTTCACCTTTAAATGGATTGTTTAGCTATTTGATCTGCTGTCTAACATCTATTGCCGCCCACCCACGAAATGAGGAGACCACACACAGGGCTTGGGTTGAACTAAGGGCAATTTATTAATATGCCTAATTAACATACATGGTAATGAACATGAACTTGAACTTGAACTTGGACTTGGACTTGAGTGTGCAATGATGTTTATTCTAAAAGAGGGAGGGGGCCACCAACCTGGGTGGACCAGGGCAAGAGTCAGCCTCAGACCATCTCCCCTGGCCGCAGGACGAGATACCAGGCCCCAGAGTCAAGCCCAGAACGTGGACCATGACCTTGGCCGGCCCCTGTCTGGAAGGTGAGCCCGAAATCGAGTCCCCCGGGCTCAAGCCAGTAAGGGCTAGTCCCGGGCCCTCCTCAAGGATAGTCCTTATCCTACACCAAAGGGTGCCATAGGTACACGCCGAAACCCATGGACCCCCCCCTTACCGGCCAGGGAACCTGCAAGTGAATGTGGATACCTATTTAACCACCTATTTATGACACCACCCGAAGCAGCCAATTACCCAGATCCCTTGGCGCAGTGTAGGGTAGGCGAAAGCCCCCGTAAAAGGGGAAAAAATTCCTACCCGGCCCCGAAGCGACCAGCAATCCTTACACTGAAACCATAGGGTGGGAGGGTGGGTCGCAGGGATTCCGAGAAGAGGCTGGAGGGGAGGCGGGGCAGCCCTATAGAGCCTTAGCACCCCGCCCCCCTCAGCCTGTGCTCTCCTCTCGCGAGAGGACGGCAAATGGCACCCCCCACCCGCTTCAAGTGGGTGGGGGTGGCCGGGTTGCCGCCCACCCACGATGAGGAGACCACACACAGGGCTTGGGTTGAACTAAGGGCAATTTATTAATATGCCTAATTAACATACATGGTAATGAACATGAACTTGAATTTGAACTTGAACTTGGACTTGGACTTGAGCGTGCAATGATGTTTATTCTAAAAGAGGGAGGGGGCCACCAACCTGGGTGGACCAGGGCAAGAGTTCAGCCTCAGACCATCTCCCCTGGCTGCAGGACAGGATCCCAGCCCCACGGAGTTCAAGCCCAGAACGTGGACCATGACCTTGGCCGGCCCCTGCTGGAAGGTGAGCCCAAAATCGAGTCCCTGGGCTCAAGCCAATAAGGGCTAGTCCCGGGCCCTCCTCAAGGATAGTCCTTATCCTACACCAAAGGGTGCCATAGGTACACGCCGAAACCCATGGACCCCCCCCTTACCGGCCATGGATTGGGCAAGCGTGTCGCTTAGTCCTTATCCCCCAACTCCCCTCCAGGATGCCTCTAATTCCTTCTTGCAAATCCCACAGAAAAATTTCAATGCCCTTGGATGATAGGTGTACCCCATCTGGCCTGTACAGCTCCAATTTGTCAAAAACAATGTCACTGTGTGGAATAAAGTAACACAAGCCCTGCCGCATAGCTTTGCGAATTTCCCAGTTTACCCACCGGTGGGCAAACTCTAATGGCCCAAGGATCACCTACCACCCACACTCTCTCTGAACCAGTGCTGACCAAGCGATGGAAGTGTGAGGCCATGTGTTTTGAATGTGCTGCATGTCTTGAATGGCCTGAAGAATCAAGGCCTTGCCTTTGGACCCAGTCCAAGGTCATTACTCCCCAGGTGAATGACCAGCACGTCAGGCGGAGGCCCACAGCTCTCCCCATACAACGTAGGTGACAAACCATGCCACCGAAGGCCCCTCCTGCCCAGCCATTGTATGGAAGCACAATCTCCCAATGCCAGGTTCGAGCCCAGGTGACCGCCACGAGCATGCTGCTCCACCCAGAAAATGAAACTGTGGCCACAGATCAGCATTCGCTTCCTCCCTGAAGCAGGTCGTTCTGAAAAGACAAAAAACCTTAGCGCTGTTGATGAGCCTAACATCACGCCGATGTGCGAGAACTACCATCTCCCAATCCTCTGAATATCTCCGGCCGTTAAGCCCATCCAGGCCGCAGTGGAAGCCGCCCTTATTCGAAATGAATGTGTGCCAAAGTTCGCGCCCGCAGACCCAAGTGAGCTAATGCTTTCTTCGTTATGGTCCAGATTGGTACCTGGTAAGTGGTGACTTATCAGCATGACAAAAAAGAGGCCCCTCGTGTGTTCCCCGGTCAGCAGTGCAAGCTTAGATAGCTCTGACCGGGCATAGTGCCGGGTCAGAGCACCTATTAATGTGACCACAACGCCCTGTTTGGTCTGGTCCATCTTGGAGCACCTTATGCGCAGACTTACCCAATGCCCACCCCAGGTCAAATCCCAAAACTCCAATGCCCTGCCCGACTGGTCCCTTTTGCTCTGGACTACCAGCTCACTCACCCGTAGAGCCCCAAAAAAGGCCGTAAGAGCTGCTGCATGAAACAATGTAGCCTTGTACGGTGAAAAGCATAATACCTTCCATGCGTCACCCAAACCCTTCAGAATGTTCAGGGAAAGGAAGCTCCTTCCGTCCCGGACTGTCCCCTTGTGCCGAGTCCACCCTTCAAACTTGAGTCAAAATCACCGGTAAGGTGGCAATGCTAACTTGGACCAAAAAGCCAGGGCCGATAACTGCAATAGATTGCGGAGATAGAATTTGGCTTCTAGAGGGCAACACAGAATTGCAAAATATGATCCACCGGGATAGGCCACAAGTCCTGCAACCCTTTAGCCCCCGGAAACTAGTACACTCCTCTGCTGACCTTAAATAGCTACTTTTTGGTACTGGGCGCAATTGACATACTAATCATCCGTGCTACCTCACCCCGCCAAGAGTCCACAGCTCGGAGGGCATTGGTTCTGGAAGAGGTGCTGCATTCGGTGCCAGCTCTCTGAAATGATCTATCTGCATACGAGAGAGAGTCAGCCAAGGAATTATCTACGCCTGCCACGTGTACAGCTGTAAAGACAATGTTATAACGAGAAGATTGCAGTGTGAAAGCCCGGACCAAGCGCATGACACGCTGTGACCTAGAGGAAAGAGAGTTAATAACCCTGACTGTAGCTTGGTTATTGCACCAAGAAGGGTGTGCACCCGATTGCATTCGCCAACTCGCGTGCCCAGATGTGAACTGCTACCAAGATTGGAAAGAATTCCAGAAACGTGAGATCTGACGTGAGGCCCGCCTCCACCCAACTTTCAGGCCATCTCTGCGCACACCACCTACCCCTGAAGAAGACTCCAAAACCGATGGAACCTGCTGCATCCGATGCAATCTGTAAAGCATCTCTAACTTTAATTTCCGTTCTAGCCAAAATGTGACCCCGTTAAACCCTTCCAGGAACTCCTGCCACACCTTCAAGTCTAATTTCATCTCCCTGGTAACTCTAATACCTATGATGTGGTTTGGTGACCCCCTTTGTGGCATCGCACAGCCACCTAACGCTCTGCCGGGCGCCACTACCCTGCAGGCAAAGTTCAAATGCCCCAGGGCTCTTATCTCCTGGAATTCCCTAGTTGCTTTATGTCTGCCAAGGAAATCTGCTACCCGTGTCCTCAAATCCCAAACCTTGGCCTCGGCAGTTTACAGGACTGATTGACTGTATCCAATTCTATGCCTAGAAAAGTAAGCTGCTGCGCTGGGCCCTCTGTCTTCTCGTGAGCCGAAGGGCTCCCAACTCACCCAGTAGAGATGGGATTCGGCAGACAAGAAACCACACTGCCCTGAACTCGCTCGACCAACAAACAAGAAATCGTCCAGGTAATGCACTATGCCCCGAAGGCCTGACTTCTTTTTGATGGCCCATTCCAAAAAGGTGCTAAACGTCTCAAAGGCAGAACACGACACTGAGCATCCCACGGCTTAGGGAGGCACGATCGACATAAAAACTTCCTTCAAATGCAAAACCCAAAAGTTCAAAATCAGCTGGGTGAACGGAGAGGCGGAAGGCCGATTTGATGTCCGATTTAGCTAACTCTGCTCCTACCCCTTGCCTACGCACCACTCGAACTGCTGCATCAAAGGAAGTGTACCTGAGCAACCAACTCAGCAGGGATAGCATCATTAACAGAGTCTCCTCTGGGGTAAGACAAATGGTGGATCAACCTAAACTCACCTGGTGCTTTCTTATGCACCTTAATGGGGAAATCCTAACATTGGGAGTGGGAGGCTGATGGGAAGAGACAAACCCTGCCCTCTGCTACCTCCTTCCTATTTTTTTCTCTAACTACGTGCTCTCTACCTATCACTGACCTAAGGTTACTAGCCATAAAGAACCTACGAGGCCCCACACTAGGAATCCTAAAACCTTCGGTAAAACCCGCCAAATAGATCTGTGCCGCAACTCGGCCCGGATAATCCCGGAGCCAGGCCAGCAGCCTATCCACCTTAATTGGGCTGGGACCCTTTGTGAACTCATGTCTGAGGTCCAGGTCCCCGTTTTCCACCTCCTTCCTTGGAACCTGTCCCTCCTCCTCTCCCCTTGTTGCAGTTGCGGGCGGAATGCAGTCCCAGCAGATCCCGCAAAGGTGCTTGTATCTACAGGGGCGCCTGGCACCAAACCCTGGGTCCCCAAACTCCCTGCATAATTGTGTCTGCTCCGGTGAACCCTGGGTGCGGATGGCACCCCCAGGCTTATTAATCCGCACCAGGTGTCCTGATTGTGATCTCTCCCCCGAAACAGGGCGACCGTGTTAATGTCTGCATCCACAATTCTGTTATGAACTTGTCCCAACGCAGGTTGGGCTGCTTTGCAGCCCGCATCCTAAACTTCTCATCATAATGGAGCTATCCATTCCCTGAAAAGTCAGCCTGCGCCCTGAAAATCGTATTCAAATACACCAACATGGAATGTGCCCTGGAAGGCTGGGCTTTAACAATAACATCCATGTAAATGAGGATGACCGTAAACCAATTATTCCAGTTCTTATCAATCCTACAGTTCTTTAATTTCTCCTTTCAGTCGCATCCAACTCGTTCCTCTCCTTTTTGTCTAACTCCCGATACAAAAGAGAGAACAAATCAACATATTCTCCCTTCCGTATCTTCTCAATCGTAGCAGTAGCGAGGTGTTCATCCAAAACCCCTAACTGCCCCTCAGCTTCTGGGTCGGGGCCCACAGCCCTGTCCTTATCCTTGTCTGATTCGCGTGATCCAGCAACCATTGCCTGAGTAGAACCCATGGCCTCCTGGGACTGGCCCACCTGCCCTTCCTGCTGCTGTGAGGGTGAACTATTATCCCCTGAGGCCAAAGGAGAGGAGGATGCCAATGGTGCCGGAAAACCTCCAGGAGGGGCCCACACCATGTTCCTCGGGGAAGTAGGAAAGGTCCATGGCCATGCCCAACCAACATTGTAATCCCCGTGCACCACCATACTCACCCGATACATCTTCCTCTGTCGCTCTCCTTGATGGCCCAGGTTCCCAAATGTTGCGTGGCACAGCCCAAACTTGTTCCCGGCTCTCTGGACGTGATGGACTCTCGCCCCTCTGTCCTTTTCAATGGCATCTAACCGCACCAAAATCTGGGTTAATTGCACGCACGGGCATGGGTTTTGTCTGCTCATCACTTTCCCCACCCCGCCCAGCTGCCTGCCTGTTCTTCTGGATCGCCTGGAGCTTCTCAAAGATGGCAGCCACCATGCTCGAACCTGCATCCTCATCTGAAGATGAGGTCGCTGGCACCAAAGCTGAGGATGCCCTAGCCCGCTTGGGCCTCTTGGCTGGCGTGACTCCCCTGGCTGCAGCAGCCCCCTTGGCCGGGGTGGTTTCTTGGTGGGCTGTTTGCTTCCAGAAGACCTGGAGCCTGCTTAGAGGTCATTGGACCTTCTAAGTCCCAACTCAGTAATCCCCCGTCACGCAAACGTTTTAAGCCCCAGACCCCCTACTAGATGTCCCCAGGGCCTTCCCTCCACCCTTCGCTAATGCCCGAAGGTACTCTCCCGTATGGGCTTGAAGTTGGGGGGGGGAAGAAACAGGAGGGAGGTGGGGAAGAGTGGCAATTCAATCTCCACCCGATTTCCCCTCTCGCACTCCGCAGGACCCTAAGCAGGGCAGAGGTAACGCAATCCGAAGCCTGAGCCACCTACTCCCTTCCTCTTTACCTGGGCGGCCGCCTCAGCGGCCGCCTCTTCTGTCCTTTTCAGCCCTGCTGGGCCGCAAGGAGGGGGAGGAACGCCGGCCGCGTGCTGCTCGTCCTACTCCCGCAAGGGCTGCTCCCCGCCGCAGCCACGCCAACGAAAATCCCTAAGCGGCTAACGATGCCTCCCGGAGCTGGAGGTGGCACCGGGGGGGGGATAACCACCCGTCCCGCACCGTCGCTGAACCGCAAAGCCGCCAAAATGGCGCTCGCCGATCACGCGGTCGGCTGTGCTCCCAGCAGCAACGTCCGTCCTCCTCGCAGGGATTCCGAGAAAGAGGCTGGAGGGGAGGCAGGGCCGCCCTAAATAGAGCCTTAGCGACCCGCCCCCCTCAGCCTGTGCTCTCCTCTCGCGAGAGGACGGCAAATGGCGTCCCCCACCACCACCCGCTTCACGTGGGTGGGGTGGCCGGATTCTGCCACCACTGTGGAGGATGAAGCCATGATTCTTCACTTCATTAGCACGAAGCTAACTCCCTCCAAAGGAGTATGAGCCATGATTTCCTCAACATGACCTTACCATTTCAGATGCAAAGGTTGCTTCTCTTTCCAATTCAGCCTCTGGGTATATTTGTGTGTTGCCTTCTATGGTTCACCCAATGCCATACCAGTGTTGTTAAGAAGTTCTAGGGACAACCTGGCAGCAGGAAAAAGCAGTGAGATCCCATTACAGCCACATTTAGGACACACCTACTGTCAAATATGATTTCCCTTAGCGTATGTAAGATGTCTTTCAAGGATATGCTCTGTCATATTTGTGGAAGGTTTCGTACATGTTTACATTTGCAAGCTTCCCAAACACATCACCTTTCTATGCTTCAGCAGGCTGTGGTAAAGCCAGTTTACCTCATTCTAGCCAGGAGTTGCCTTTCATCAAATCTTTTTTCCTATATTGCAAAAAAGGCTCCTGCTTCTGATGTGCAATTGACATAAGATGCTTAGGAATGGCTCTTACCTCGAGATATGAATGTATTACTCCTCAGAAATGATAATTCAGTGTCAGTGTGCCATAACTAGAGGTTGCATAGCTCCAGGTCACCTGGAGCAAGTGTTTTAGTCCTTCAATTTTCATGAGTATCAAATTCACTGCAGCATTTTTAAAGGAAAGGGAAAGGTGATTCTTTTAACCCCATATGCCCTAACATTTGCAAGATGTTCTCTTCCCCGGGAATTTATTTCAAAGGTTATTTTCAGTGGATGTAAAAGGGAAATTATAATGGTATTACTTTATTCCTAGGAAGGTGTGCTGTTGATTTCTAGAGATGGGTGATATCTAGAGATATGGCGACAGGGAAATCTAGGAAATTTAAAATTTATTGATAGTTGTTTCAGTACAGGGGTCTAATAGATTTCAAAGGGCTGAAGTGAGGAATGTTTGATTCTCCAGATGTTTCGGACTTTGGCTCCAAGTCCCAACCAGTTTGGCTATCAGATGGGATTATGGGAATTGTACTCCAAAACACCTGGAAGGCCAAAAATTCTCTATTCCAGTTCAATGACATGAACATAAATAATTGAGGGTATGTGTGTTTTCCAAAATATATGTATGTATATATGTTATAGGAAGAGAGAAGAGTGAGAATTACTCATATAGGGATAACAACTGGAGAGAAGTTGTCACTGGGTCACTGCATTGGGTGGCCAAATTTATGTACAGCAGTCTTTAAAATCAGTGGGTAGTTATGAGCAACTTCAACATCAGTGATTATGGATTGAGACTAAATAGAAAAGTCTTATTTAAAAAAAAAATCATACCTTTAATTGTACTTGTCAAGGTAAAAAGGGTCTTTCTGGATCTAAGGGCTCGGGAATTTGACAAACACATATCAACTATTAAAAATAATGCCTATTGTAATATAGCCATTTTTTGTGTGTGCAAATTTCAGTTCAGTTCCATTCCTTATTTAAATAATGTCTTAGTTCTACTTTCCAAACATCTACACAATCTAACTGGAAGAAAAGGAAAAGGTTAACTTTTCAGAATGCTATCATGCTCCCTTCCTGGGTAATAACATACACAACATGCAGCAGGAAGTGAGGAAGTCAGCATTTTCCTTCCTTCTCCCTGTCAGGGCAAATCAAATGTATCAATAGAGTTTTGTCACAACCAGCAAGCAGGCTTTATTGCAAGATAGATGTAATCAGCATTATGCATTGTAATCAAGCCATTGGGTCAATACAAATTAAATATTGACAGGAGTACCTTGACCATTCTGAGGGCAGATGAAGCCCCTGAAATATTCAGGAAACACCAGCATTATACCAAAGAGTGTGTGTAACTACTTACGTTATTTGTATAATGATGCTGTACTCTGAAGATCAGTTATTTTTGTGGGTAAAGGGGAAAATGCCTGGGGCTATGCAAAGAAAAAAAATCCCAATATTGGCTTGAGCATCTACAAGGGAGAGAGATCTTTTTTAATGAGCAACCATTTTAACAACCTTTAACCTACCATAAACCAAGACTAGTGGCAAATTTGGATATGCTTTTACAATTATGTTGAAGAATACAACATTTGGCTAAAGGTGAATTCAACATGACAGTTTTCTTGTCACTGTTTCTGCTCACATTCAGAGACAGAGATGGACATATATGCTAGAAGATTCAAAGGGTACTTTTTAGTTGGTAAGATTGGTCTCCTATTGGGTTCGGAAGAATATTCAAAAATATTCAAAAATGTTAGAAGAACATGTTGTTCAAATACCAAGAAATATTGGCAAAAAGAATTCTGGACTGACAGGAATTTTAGCAGTTCAGGAGATACTCTGCACACAATTTGCATATGGTTGCATTACACAAAAAAACAGCTACCTCTGCACAAACAGAAGCTTTTTCTGTGCCAAAGTAGTATTTCTGCATGGAAGTATTATTTCCTGCACAGAAAAAGCTGTTTCTTGCGCAGTTGGGGAAATTCCATGTATTTGCATGTGGTTGATTTACACTGAAAACATTTCTTTTCTGTGCAGGAAATAAAATTTTCATGAAGAAATATTATTTTATATATATATAAAAAAGGATATTTCCTGTGTGGAAAATGATGCTTCCTGTGAAAAGACAACCACATATGAATTTTGCACAAAAAGTCCCAAATTGTGAATAGGTTCCAAAAACTGTGTTTTTCAAAGTCTTTCTCACAGCAAGAAGAAAGTTGCTAAAATTGCTCATTGCTTCCTTCCAGAAGAAACAGAAGGCCTTTCTGCCCTACACTGGTTATAGTGCTATTATTCGATTTTCAACGTCCTATGGAATCATGGGTTTGCAGTTTAGAGAGGAGGCTTAAAGAATTCTCAGCCAGAGAGCTCTTTGGCCCCAGTAAACCAAAAATCCCACAATTCCACAGGATGTTGGAAGTGGAATAATAGCACTATAACAATAGCGTGGAAAGGCCCTTAGTGAAGAATTATATCCCTAATCTTCTATGACATCTCCTGGATGTTTGTTCCTAGGTGAGATTTCTTCTTTATTTCCAGTCACAGGTCTGCCCTGTTTTAGAGTGGTGAGTGCCATGAAGAGTGCACCTGTGGCTCAAGAGAACAAGCAATGGAGAAACCAAGCAAGTCTAGGATCAAACAAAAAGAGTCTGTAAGAACAGAAATTTGGCCAGTGCAATCCATAGTCTGAGCATGAAATGCAATCCAAGAAGGTTGTCTCAGCATGAAAAGCCAGGCAGAGAGTCACTAGAGAGAACGGTCCAAGGGAGAAGCTGAGAGTGAGGAAATGAGAGAGCAGGAATGGTCTTAGAAAGCCAAACAGAGACATTGGAGCTGTTGTCTTGCAGCAAAGAGTCTACCTTGGCTGTACTAATTTACAGTAAGCTGTAAGTCAGCACTACTGGCCTACTAATCCTACTAATCTAAAGCACTCCAAGCCTTTCCTGCTTTCTTATTACTGCCACTTTATTTTCTGTCTTTCATAAAGGTGCAGTATTTCTGACTCCTGCTCTTTAGGATCTGTGTGGGATGGTCCAGGCCGTGCTTTCAGGACAGGTCTGCCAGCCTCCTCTGGTTCTGAGCAAGGGCTTGGCTCTGACTGGAGCCAGTCATCTGAGCTCTTCTACTTCCTTTCCTCATCAGAAGAAGCCTCTTCCCAGTAGGGCATGACAAGTCAAAGACAAGCTGACTATTTCAAACACAGAAGCCAACTAACCAGACTGGTAGCTAAATCTCTGTTCATTGCTGCCAATGATATAGCATCCTTGAGGGGAGCAAACCAGCGTAGTTGGTGGAGTACAGGGTGCAAGGCATAGGCACCAATGATTTTCACTATTTGCTAATGTTCCCTGCTGCCTCCAGCATCTGCCACTGAAAAGTAGCTCTCTCAGTTGGCCTAATGCCAGTGTGGGAATACACTGGGAATCAGAGGGCTATTTTCGGCACCTGCCAAATGCATATGGACTACATCATGGCACTACAGATGTCATTGCTGACAGCTCAAAGCAACATTTCTTTACTTCTGGCAAATTTCAGGAGCAGCTTTTCACTGTTTGGGGGTTGAGACTGCTGAAACATCAATGGTGCCCCATACAGCAATTATTGACTCTTTTCAGTGGATTTTTTTTTCCACATTGCAGAAGTCTTTGGGGCCCAGGGACACCCAATGGCAACCCAATGACATCAAGAGTTACATGATTATCTTCATGCCTATAGGGCAGGAGAAGACAACCAGAGGAACAAGACGGAAGCGTTTCAGTATTACTGCAGCTTCTAGGCCACCTTGGCAATAGCATAAAGATATCCTTTTGATATCAATAATTCGGCTTTCTTCCACCACCCCTCTCCACATGTTTGTGAGGCCCCTGGACAAGCATGAAACTAGGCTCGGCGACTGATTGCTGCAATATTCCTAAACAATACAGGCAAGCCAGAAATAGCCAGATCGCAGCTTCAGGAGACCTCCTGGCAAACACCCTATTATGTATGCGCGCCACCTACAAAGGACTCCCTGCCCCGAGCAGGTAACTTGACTAGCTGAACTATCAACTGTCCAGCATTGCCCATTTGCATACTGGCTGCCCCTTTGCCAATTCGGACCTAACTCAATCATGTTAAATTCTGACCTTTCCGAGGCTTTGTCTCGCACCCGAAATCCATTGTTCTCACCAAGTACGGCATAGCCTGCAGTCGCATCTCTCCCTATAAAAACCCCTGATTCCGAGACCCTCCTCGGATCGCTCCCAAGTTCCAGACCGCCTTGCTGCCGCATTGCTTGGCGAACCTCCCCTCAGCTCCACATGCTGAGCCACATCGAACCCCAGCATCGTTCTCTATTCTTCCGGACTTCAGAACAGGTTTCGTATCACCCAAACCAGATTTTCCCTCTGAAAAATCCCTCTATCCCACTCCCACCTTTATTTCCTATAGTTATCTGAGTGAGTGAGTTGCATGCACTGTTTGGCTGTATTTTAATAAAGATCTCATTTATTCTTTCAAAACGGTTTGCTTCTTGACTTGCCTGACCCCGTAGACATAGGGTTCAAGATCCTGCTAAGTTACCCTGCCTCTCGTAACGCTAAAGCAGTGCTCAGAGCTAATTTTCCCCACCTATAGTTGAGCACATTTTCGTGTCCCTCACGGGACCCCCAGTAAACAGGGTAACATCAGCATCGACTCTACCTGTCATGCATATTTTTTTTTTTTTTTATGGAAACAGCAGTGAACAAAGCTTGGAAAAGCTACATTTTGGGGACCACAACTCCCTTTAGCCCTGTGGATTTTTGGAGCTGTAATATAAAAAAAAGTTTTCTAAACTTTACCAGGGGAGGGTAGCAGAATTTTAAAGGACAGGACAATGTTTCACTGCCTGTTTGAGTGGACGAGGATTGACAAAACTTCCACATAGGTCCCTTTGCTCTGTAAGGACCAGTGAAGCCCTATGCTGACATACAGCATCCAGGGACCTGTTTTACTGAAACCGAAGCAGAGTTCCTTGGGTATCTATGAGACCTAATTATCTGCAAAGAGTAAAACTACTAGGTTCTATATTCTCTTGGATTTCAGCCATCAAAGGCATCATGTCCAGCTGGCATAATTTGTTGTTCATTTGTTATTCCTTGCTGGAGAAACAGTAAATCCACATAGCCCATCAGTTATCGTATGCTTTCTGCAGTGGATGTTATATTTCTCCCTGGTGGTAGTGACTTACAAGTATGATTTCTGATCCAAGTTTTTCCCTGCCGTATGCAGGATTGCTCGTGCTTTGCCATCCATCTCCCTCCTTCCTGGCCCTGTCCTTTCCTCATTCCCAGAGATGCTAGTTGATCTTGAATAGCCTTCAATATTTACAGTGTGCTCCTCCCTAAAGCTCTCAAAGAACAACTTTTCAACATCAACCTGAGCAGAGAAGTCAGTGCACACAATAGAACGGGTGGCTTGGAAGCAGCAGATTAGTGCTTTTATTCTTTACATGGCTCTGGGTTGGCAGAAAGTCTCATATTGTTATCATTTGCCCAGTGTCAACTAGGACACTTGGCAGGGGTGGGTAAGTACATGGAGAGCAGGGGGTCAATTTTCCCTACCCTCTTGGACTGCATGCACCCTCCCCCGCCCTGCACACACACAATAAACACAAATACCTCCCTTTTGCTCTGCAGTAGGTATTGAAGGCTGTACAGGGTTCTATTGTCATTGTGGTTGGGGTGGGGATATTTTCCTATGTTTCCATGATATGGGGGACTTTCTGCATGATTTGGGGGCAAAACCTGCCTGAAAATTGTGCCATTTTGAAAAACAGGATCTGGAGTGCTTTGCAGGACTGGGGTGCTTCAGGGCCTACAAATATGTGGGCCAGGTATTGCATGTGGCCCATAGTCTTCACTGGCTGTGTTCCATTGTGTTCCATCTCTTAGGCAGATTAGCTCTGTACCCTGTTTGCAGTTACCTTTTGGTTGCTGTTTTTTTTTAAAAAAAAACAAACAAATATAAGCCACAATGCAATCCTATGCTTGTTTTCTCAGAATTAATTCCCACTATTCCTAATGAAATCCAGGATGTTGCAGTGCTCTGAGCTTTAGACAACAAGTCTGGAGACCAGGGTTTGGATCCCTTCTTGGCCATGGTAACCCACTGGGTGACCTTGAACAAATCACACTCTCTCAGCCTCTGAGGAAGGCAAAGGAAACCACCCTCTGAACAAATCTTGCCAAGGAAATCCCATAATAGTTTCACCTTAGGATCACCATAAGTCAGAAATGACTTGAAGGTGCATAACAACAACAACCACAACCACAGTGGCGGCAGCAGCAACAACAATGCCTAATGGAGTCTCACTTTTTTAATACAAAGAAATATAGCACTACATATATGAACTAAATACCAAGGAGAAATTGTGTATATGAGTGGATAAGAAACTCTTTGATTTACCAGAACAATATATCTTTGGAAACAAACCATGTCTTGAATCCAAAGAATTATGGAAAGAAGAATTTAAAATTCATTAGTGCTCTTCCCCTAATCCTTGCACAGAAGCTAGTGAAATACTTTTTGCAATGCAGGATCACAGTGTACTGGAAGGGTGGACTTTAGAGTAGGTTTAGCTGTTGGTTTGGGCTTTCTGGGCCAATGACACAGTACACAATTATGGCAATATAATCCTAGGATTTGCAGTGTAGGGAACTGTTCTTAGAATTCTTACAGGAAGCTCCAGGGCCTTGCCAAACCACAAACACCAGGATTCCATAGAACTTGGCTGTAACATTTAAAGTGGGATAATAATGCTTTAATTATGTAGTGTGAAGGTATTGTTTATTGCTTGGCTCTGTTTTCCACCAGACCCAGCCAGCTTTCACCAGTGGTTCTCAGTCTGCTCTTCCAGAAATTTTGGATGTTTATTCCTTGAGTCCCAGTTAACCCAATATGTCAATGCTCAGAGATTTTGGAAGTTGAAATTCAAAACTTGTGGAGGTCCAAAGGCTGGAGACTATTGGGCAAACCAGTGGTCGAAGATAAGTGCATCTCAAGAGCCACAATGGAGATTCACAGTGGAGACCCTGTTTTCAAAATGAGATGGTGTCAGGGCAAAAAGTCTAACAAGCTTCAAAAGTTCTTGAAGAACAGCTTATGTGATAGCTTACATCCATGAAAGAACTTATGCAAATAGATGTGGGAATGTGTCCTTTCATACAGTGCTCTCCTGCTAAGTTGAATATAGCCCTTCGTGGAATAAAGTGCCTTTTGATCCACCTCAGTATGCATATGAGATTAACAAACTATAGAGAAAAAGATATAAGAAGTGGTGGTGATACACTGATATCTTTGTTATCTTTGCAGGGAAATAGTCTGATCTTTCACCATCCCTGTTGTATGCACCAGTTACCATCCTGGACAGTCTAAGTATTCTGTCCCCCCTCCCTTTTAACATATTGTTATTAGATGGACTTGGGAAGTAAGTGTTCTATAGCTCACTTGACTTAGGAATGCTTGTCCATGAGAGGCTAGCTTTTTGTATGCAAAGATATTTTAAATACATATATATATATAGTCAATTGGCAATTCAGACATTTGATCCCCTATACCTAGCCTGAAATTGTAGAAATGAAAGAATGAAAGAGTGATAGTAGCTTCTTTGAGACTCAGTGTTGGGGGGAAGAAAAGGAATATAAATAAAGATGCTGCTGCTTCTGATGATGATGCCAATCATCCAGTTTTCTTTTTATATGCCAGCTTTTGAAACATAATAGATACAACTAGCAATTCTCTGTACCAACACCCAAACAGTCAAATTCCCTGCCTCTGCCCCAATAGGTTAGCTTCAGCTAATTGGCTCCATCTAATCCTGGCCTCAGAGAGAGAGAAAATGAGGCAGGCACAGGTCTATCATGCCTCGGCCCAGAAGCAGATGAAAGACCCTCTTTCCATTCCAACTGCCACTGCCTTGGCCTCAGAGGGAGAGAAGAAGAGACATGCAGAGCTCCATCATGACTAGGGTCAGAAGGAGAAGAACGGCCCTTCCTCCATCCCCACCACCACTGGCCTGGCGATGAAAGGAAAGAAGAAGAAGCAGTATCTGCTGGACTTTATCCCCTCCCACACTTTTGTCGCTTTTTCTGTTCACATCATGTTTTAATTAGATTGTAAATCTGTAAGCAGTGAAATATTTTGGTTGTTCTTTTACTTGTAAAGCACCATGTACAGACAAAGTACAAAGTATTGGTTATTACCTTTAAAGTCCTACATGGTTTGGGTCCAAGTTACCAATAGGATCACCTACTCCCATACAAATCTGCTCAATGCACTCAGGTCCTTTGGGGGCCATTTTCTTAAGTCAAGACTAGACTGGCAACAATCATCTAGAGAACCCTTTTGCTGGCTGTCTCTAGACTGTGGAATGGCCTGCCAGAAAAGATTCAACAGCTAAACATACTGTCTGAATTTTTAAAAGTATTAAAGACCCATCTCTTCTTGCAGGCCTACCCAGTCCATTTTAAACTATGAATTTTAAACTGGTATATTCTTAAATGTATGTAGAGAGGATATTAATGTATAGCGGTTGTGTTTTAATCTAGGTTATGCATTTAAATGGTTTTATGTGTTTTTAGTTACGTATTGCATTTTAATTTATGTTGTGCCCCACCTTAAGCCTTGGGGAGAGGTGGGTAAGAAATAAAATTTATTATTATTATTATTATATTATTGTTGTTGTTGTTGTTGTTGTTGTTGTCGTCGTCGTCGTCGTCGTTATTACCAACAGAGGTTCCTCGCTGTCAGATTACCCTTTTTTCAACCTGGGAATGAATACTTATAAATATTCTTTCTTTCTCTATCCTTGGAGGAGAAGTTGTCCCCCTGTTGGTACATGCTCACATGGTCAATATTGGATAGTCTTGAATACTGCTGATCTAAAACCTGGGTTGTTTCCCTATGGTGTAACATAAGTTATAATATTGTGTGAGCTTGTGTCTATCTTCTGTGTATACAGTGTGACAGAACTAAAGATGTGTGTACATAAATCTTGGTTGCCTGGTTCTCACACATGAAAATGAGAAACTATAATTTGTTTCTCCCTGCCTCTAAGATATTTTTAACTTCAAATTTTTTATTTTTGAAAATTGATACTAATTGTAAATGTTGAAAATGACAAGGATCCAGTCAAACTAAAGGAAAGGAAGCATTTTAGAATGTCCCATCTACTATATAAAAGTCAAAGTTTGTGAGTCTGTCTGTTTGTTCGCAACAGGCAGGTGAAGACCTCATACGATTGGCTGTGTGAGGCGAGAAGACCTCATATGATTGGCTGGCTGTGAAGATTCTATGGAATCCTAGGGTTGGCCGTTCAGGGAGGGGCTTTTAGAATTCTCAGACGGAGTGTTCTGAATAGGTCGGTTGCTATGGAGATGAGGCCTAGCAGCAAGTCCCTACACGAACCCAACCTCTGTATGTTAACAACTCTTGAATACAGACTGGATTGGGGAATATGGGCAAAAGTTACAGGTATTTAACAACACAGTTTGGGGAATCAGAGACACAGAATCTCAAATCCGTGTATTTCAACCACATATAATTCCTAAGGTAAGGTAATTCTTAAAGTATATCTAATAAGTGTTACATAGGAGAAAATAAAATCCCGGGCAACACCAGGTAAATACGCTAGTATATAATATTAGAATGGCATCAGATGTTTGTGTATAAATTCATCAGAAAATGTCTACTCGGTTTGGTGAATTTCAGTTCCCAGGTTATTCCTTTTTTTCTTTATTGTTACAGGCAAGTGTCTTCAGGTCATTGATATTTCCACAAATTCCTCTGTATGGATGGAGGTCCACTTGTACTACAACTTGTTTTAATATCTGAAATGAACAGAAATTAGACAACTTCAAAATTTCCCTGAAAAGGATTAGAGACTTTCTGCCAATCTCAACAGAGTTTTCACACTGAAAAGAACATTCTTTGTCAGAGTTGCATACATTTCACAAATTGTATAGCTAAACTATTCTTATTGCTGTCTTGTGGCGTGGACTTTTTTTAAAAAAAAAATAGCAGGATTGTATGGATTGTCTGTATCTTTTTTTTTTTACCAATCATCTAGTTCTTCTGTGCTTGTTCTCTGTGTTTCTGTATATATGTGTGTCCAGTTGTATGTGCTTCTGTGTGCACATTCAGTCAGGCTTTTTAACAAGGTTCCTCATGATGTTCTTGCAAGGGAGCTGGTGAACTGTGGGCTAGACAGTGCTACAGCTAGGTGGATCCATAATTAGTTGACAGATCAAACCCAAAGAGTACCACTGATTGCTCTTCATTCTGGAAAAAAAGTCAGTAGGCTGTGCCTTGGGGTTTTGTCCTAGGCCCAGCATTGTTTAATATCTTTATAATTGACTTAGATGATGGAACAGAAGGCATGCTTATCAAATTTGATTACACCAAATGGAAGGGGGAGCTAATATTCCAGAGGACAGAATGAGAATTCAAAATGACCTTGACATACTGGAGTTCTGGGACAAAAGTCACAAATTGAATTTCAGCAAGAATAAGTGTAAGGTACTAAATTGAGGCAGGAAAAATTAAATGAACAAATATAGGTTTGGGTGACACCTGGTTTAAAAGCAGTACCCATGAAAAGGATCTAGGGGGTCACAGCATATCACAAACTAAATATGAATCAACCGTGTGATTTAGCAGCTAATAAAAAGCCAGTGCAGTTCTGGGCTGCATCAACAGAACTATCGTGTCCCAATAGAACAAAATAGCAGTATCACTCTATTCTATTTTGGTTAGAACCTCACCTGGAATACTGTGGCCAGTTCTAGACACCCACAGTTCACAAAGGATATTAACAAGCTGGAAGATGTCCAGAGAAGGATGGTCAAGATTATCAAAAATCTGGAAACCACGCCTTATGAGCACTGACTATGAGACTTGGGTATGTTTGGTATGGAGAAAAAAAGACTGAGAGGAGACATGATATCCATCTTTCAATATCAAGGGAAGCAATGTAGAAGATGGAATGAGCTTTTTTCTGATGGTTTAGAGACTAGAATGTGAACCAATGGATTCACATTACAGGAAAAGAGATTCAACCTAAAGATAAAGAAGAACTTTTTTACTGTAAAAACTGGTCAACAATGGAACAGATTGCCTTTGGAGGCTAGTGGATTTTCTATCCCTTGTAGCATCTTCCAACTCTTAGACAGTATGGTTGTATGTGTGGTTTGCTTCAAACTAGTATAAGAGAGTTGTTTTTTTGCAGGTTACAGAAATCTCTATGAAAAGCAAAATGTCCCTCCTTTTGTTCTCATGCTGGAGATGAAAATCTAGCAGAGGTGGCACTTTCTTGACAGGCTATCTCCATGTACCAAGCTAGTGTCCCGTATCAAGAATGAGAAGTTTTACGTTTTTCACATCACTACAGGTGTGGAAGAACTGCCAGAAAGTGCATTTGCATATGGATAGAGATTGGTTGAGAACATAAAAAGGGAAGGTATCAATAGATTGTATGAGCAATGGAAAAATGTATTAATGTACAAATCTTTATAACATCATGCAATGATAATAGATTAATATTATATGATATTATATGATATGATATGATATGATATGATATGATATTATAAATCTTCTTCCCAATGAAGCAGGATGTCTTGATGCTAAAAGAAAATAATAAAAAATGACCAACTATCATGAGATCTTTTAAAATCTATTTTAGGATTTTTGTGAAAAAAAATCGTGAAATGTTTTTGCACTAAGATGGGACAAAAGTTTTAAGAATGGGGGGAAAGCCCATCATGGAAAACTGTGAACTTGACATACATAAACACACACATTGCTTCTAAGATCCAGAAGGATCTCACAGCCAAATGAAACACAGATAATGTTATTGTACAGGAGTGGATCTGCTCATCAAATCAGGATGGGAAATAAAGTCATTCAGTTCTCATTTACAGTGGAATTATGAAATTTTTCATTTTCAAAACAATTCACAAGGCACAACTCAGCTATCCCTTGAAGTTCATGTATCTCCAAATTGTGAGAGGGAGTTTTTCTAACAAAAATATGCATGCAAAAAAGGTATATATTCACACAGAGTGTGCACAAGAATTAGTGAAAATAATATTTAAGGAAAGGAAATTGCATTAAAGGAAATTGCTTTCAGAAATGATTGTGTTAGTCAAAATTACATTCAAAATACATATGTTGAGAGAAAAGTATACATACATTTGTAGAATTTGGATGGGAGACTGCCAGGTGTTGTAGGCAATATTTCACGGGAAGGATCTGGCAAAATCACACTGAGTATTCTTTGCCTAAGAAAATTCTATGAAATTCATAGTGTTGCCATAAGTCAACAGGTGATTCGAAGGCAAGAATATTGATACACATGGAAACACGGACACATATGCGCTTGAAAAAAAATCAATCATTATATTAAATCTCCATCAATTTTATAATGGCCTTTCAGGCTTCAGATTCCACCTGAAGGCAGCACCGTCCAGTTGCTTTCTTCCAGTAGTAATACATGGATAAATGAAAAAAGGACACAACTACAAGATGAACGGAATGCAAGACGGGGGGGGGGGCACAAATTAACATTGGTAGATTTGCCAACTCCCATGGCTAAGTTCTTCAAATTTCTATTGTGTTGTCTTCTCTTATTTTAATGGGTAGGAAAATGAAAACCAGTAAACTTCTCTCACACTGTTCTTGGATTAGCTGTATGCTTTCCCACATTTTTAGCAAGCCTGTGTACTGATAATGTCATAAGGTTAGACTATCTTGTTATCATCACTGCTTATAGATTTTTAGGTGTGGGTTCATATATGTGTAATAGGCATGTTGAGAGCCAGTGTGGTTTAGTGGTTTGCGTGTTGTATTAGGACACCAAGAAACTAGGGTTCAAATCTATGCTTGGCCATGGAACTCTACTGGATAACTTTGGGCAAGCCACGTTCTCTCAGCCTCAGAGGAAGGCAAAGACAAACCCCCTGTGAACAAATTCATCCAAGAAAACCCTGTGATAGGTTTGCTTTAGGGTTTCTGTAAATCAGAAATAACTTGAAGGCAAACCACCACCACCACAACAGGCATGATACTTACACTCAGTTCCTTGAGCATTTCTACATCTTGCTTGTGTTTTCTTCCTGTCATTATTTTGCATCAAGTTGCAAGACATTGTGTTTTCCTCTCTGATGGAAAATCAAACATTGTTATATATTTTTTTTCAAATTTGCCTACTTACACACACAATTTTCCTAATGTGCACTTTCTATCTACTATAGCCTGTTGCTGTGTAATGGTTTTGGTTAAGGTTTTGGGCTTTTTAATCATTCACATTTTAAAATATGCACATTGTTTTGTGTGCACTTTATGCACACTTTTATTGTGTGCACTAAAAAAAGCATGCAAGTTTTGCAAACATACAACTGTTCAACTGAGATGTGCATTTTCTTACAACAAGTCTTAGAAGCTGGAAAAATGCTACTTTCATTGAAACCATAGAATCCAATGAAATTTCTTTCATTGTCTAGCACATAAATGGGGCCATCTGTGCATCTGTTCCAACAATTGAATCAAAAGAGAGATTTTGCTTATGATGAAGCAAAACTCTTTCAATTTTGTTTTTTATATATGTGAATTTTTATGGTTCTCTAAATAGTCCAAATATTAAACAACGCTTTTCAATAAATAAAACCAGACTAGAAATACTGGACTGGAATACGCAATAAAATTTGTGAAATACTGAAGGTACAGTTTGCTATGATGCCTGAACTGTACTTGTTGAATATGACAGATATAGCTGATGGAACTAATATCAAGAAATATCAGAGAATATTATTATATATGATAACTTCAGCACTCATTGAATATGCAAAGGTATGGAAATCACAGCAAATACCTACAACAGAACAATGGTGGGGAACTTTTATTGAAAATAAAACCGCTGATATGGTCTCTCAAAGATTAAAAGGGAAATCAGATGACGAAATTCAGAAAGAGTGGTATATTGTGGGTAGTTGCTGGATGACTTGTGATATTAGTTTGTAATTCATGGTACTATGTGTTTAAAAGATTGAGATGATTGCGGTTGTTATCATGAAGCTGGTAAATGGTGAATATAATACAAGTTCTAACATGTGATCTAGCTGTAAAATGCAGTACAATGATAAAGCTTAGACATGGGATATTGAAAATGAAATCCAGATCAGATTGGAAGTATCAAGAATATGTCAGTAGAAATAACAAGGAAAATTAATTGTTTTATTTGTGAATTTTTTAATAAAATGATTATAAAAAATAAATAAATAAAACCAGACTGTAGTTGGTTTTGAAAAGGACAGAAGGGTGCTATGTGCTGAACAAAGAACAGAGAGCTAACCTTATTATGCTGCTCTTTTCTTTCTTTCACTGTTTTTGTTCTTCTCCATACTGATGACTATAGTTAAAGAAGAAAATGTATTTAGAGAACGACCAGACAGTGCTCAAGTCAAGGAGAGGCAAGGCAGAATACTTATTATGGGTAGCATATAATTGAGTTTTGGATGGGCAGAAGCGAGTAGGGCTTCAGCAGCGATAAGGTTTCACGGCTGTTAAGGGTTGGCCTTCAGCCAAAAACCAGGGGACAAATACGATGATGCCAGCATCCAGGCATCTTCCCCTTCCCCTCTCCAGCTGAAGTCTGGGGTTGTGACTAATGAAAACTGAGCTGACTTCATTTTGGCTAATGGGCAATAGAGCATAATTGTCTCAGAGAGGTACATTAGGCTTCTTATCTCTATGAACCTCTCTCGACTCGTATCATTATAATAAGACAATTACACTTACATCGGGCTGAATAATAGGCCAAGATGTCCAGCAATGAATAATTGTAATTGATCATAGCTCATTATATTCTGAAATAATTTCAAGCTGCTTTGTTAGTCTGTATCAGAATTGAAGAGCTTCAGCTTGTTGACTGTGACTCGCTTGCTCATTAGTTTAACAGCACTTGTGGGTGCCTTTGCTTTCTTGATCTAACTCTTAATAGTTTATTGCTTGTAAATGTATTATAGATCCACCAGGTGCTGCCTATATGTAGTACCTTAGGTGTCAAAAAGATAAAGTGGTGTTGGAAAGAAACAAAAAGCCCATGCAGTCCAAACCTCTTTCTTCATAAAATCTGCTCACTAGATCTCTCTTCAAGTCAATTTATGTAATACAGAGCACAAACACAGAACACTGAACAAGATATACTAAGGAAGGGGAAATCTATCAGCTTTGTTTTCCCTCACCACATTCAAATCTATAGACTTTCTATCAATTCTAGTCAGTAAAATATCTGTGAAATATGGTAGATTCTTCTTTAAAAAACTGGAATAAAATTCTTCCCCATTTGTCCCAACCAAATCCAATAGCTACAGCTGTTCCCAGGATGGAAAGAACCATGTTGTCTTTGTCTACCATCTGGCTATTTAAAATGAAGGGGGGGAGAACAGGTAGCAAGCCAAAGTACCACTAACATGAGGACTTTCTGCACTACACTGTTATAGAGCTATTATTCCACTTTCAACATCCCATGGAATCCTGGGGTTTGCAGTTTAGAGAGGGGCCTTTAGAATTCCCAGCCAGAGAGTTCATTGGGCTCAGTAAACTACAAACTCCAAAATTCCACAGGATGTTGAAAGTGGAACAATAGCACTATAACAGTGTTGTGCAGAAAGGCCCATGGTTGAATACAGAGTGATCATCTTCAGACATTTAAAGGTAAAATCCTGAACCTCAATGAACAATTCTATTGGTTCCTTTTCTTCCTCATTCACATTTGTTTAATCTGATACACAATTCCACCTTACATAAAATGAACTGAAATGCAAGTCCCACTCATCTCTAGTGGTATCAGTAAAACAAATGTCATCATATTGTTCAAGAAAGCATAATATAAGAGATGTCAAAGAATCTTCTAATATCATTAAGGAATCCTGATTTTGTTTAATTAAATGAAATTGACAGCCCTAATCTGATATTTTGGAAAAGTTCCTTTTAACATATATACACAGCTCTCTTTCTGTCTTTCTCTCTACACACAATCAGATCCTAGAGGCAATCAAAATTGTGCATAAAAATTCCAAATAAAATGTCCATCAGTTATTCATTCTTTAGTTTTGGTTGTTATGCATCACATACAGCAAGGATTCGAAAGAAGCAATTTCCACAGCACAAGGAAGCATTTTAAACTCATTTCATGATGAAGATCTATGTGGGAGTGGGCCTCAGCCATGAGATCAGCCATTAGCTTGAATTATAGGCCAACAACATTTTGCCAAACATTTGATTCAAAATCACTGGCACAGGGCTCTTCACCATAATGAGACTGAAAATTGATTCCATTAAGAGACATAAATGGTGGAATGAAAAATGCAATGGGAGAAACTTAGGAAACATTTAAGGTAGGTCCAAGTTTTTAGACATTTCGAGTTTGTGTCAAATTATGGAATGCTAGTGGAAAACAAATTTCTGTACAGGTAATCAAAAAACATTCTGAAAGTCCATCAAAATGGAAGATGAAGAGAAGAACAAGTAGAGATACTTCAGCAAGATGGTTGACTTCAACTTAGGGTGTCACTATGAATGAGAGACATCCTACTGTTCATTTTATATAGAAGCAAAAATATTTTATAAAGTAGCAATATAAAAAGAAAAATAAACCTCTGGCATTTTTTCCTAAAGCAGAAGTCATAATAAGAGTCAAGACATTTATTAAAAAGGGGATGATAATCAATATGGTTCTGTTTTGCAAACTGAGAAATAAATTCTTTGAAAATTCTCATATGAACTGGCTTGATAGGCATCTCCCAGACTATTATGCATATTTTAGAAAAGCTCTTCTTTGGATTTCACATCTATCAGAAAATTGTGCTGCAGTTCTTGGGAGAAAAGAACACACATAAAAGCCATGGAAGGATGCATATTTTTAAAGAAACTTGGAATCTTCTGTGGCAGTTATGAATGTGTAACCTAGAAGTATACATATGTGTTACATATTCATGATTCCTACATAGCACCTAGTTTAGGGGCTACATATGGACTATAAAAGTCCTTAATTCCTGCTTACTAGGAAGCAGCTGCTGCAGTCAAGGAAGGTCTGTTACCCATCAATTGGGAAGCAACTGAGTGGTGTTCTCGGCCCCCCTCACACAAGTGGTCTCCAGCATGAGGGGGGATTGTGAGAGAGGTCCCACTTGTGTCTGCTGCACCAAGATAACTTATGGAAGGAGGTAGAAATGGTAGTCAGCTCCTTCCAAAGTGGCAGGGGACAGGTACCCATCAATCACAGTGGCTGTTTACCAGTAAGTAGGGATGGGGGGATGAGGCCAGGATTCAGTCTCAGTACCATAACTGTGTACATATATGCATTCCCAATTCAGGACTCTAGCCAATATGTTTGCAACCATGGAATGTAAAGAAAGAGAGAGGTGCATTTCTCTTTATCTAGGAACACACTCTTAACCTAAGAAGTGGGGGGCATTGTTAGTGTCTCCTTGGAATATGAGGAATTATAGCTCAAAGGAGGCCTGTGAAAGGAGGGTAATGGCAGGATCTTTTTATCTGTGTATACCAGTACTAGCTTTAGAGAGGACTCCAGTTAAAAGTTAAACAGAGTATTTTATTGGGAACTAGCAAAAACACAAAAAATCAGACATTCTCAAGAATGATACAAGGCTGTTGGAAAATGAGGCAAAAATGACTGGATTGAGGGAAATTGGGTGGAAAGGGTAATAGTTACCAATCCTGAAGCGGGAGGTCAAAGCGGAGTGGCTCAGACAGCAAGTTTGAGGGTAGCACAGAGGAACAGTAGTCTGGGGGACCAGGTGTAGCGTGATGTCCTACATATTATGAACTGTAGGGGTTGGAGCTGGGGTTTATATACCTTATTTCCTACCCTGAAGGAGGGTGCTTGGACAAAGCAATAATGAAGCTGACAAAGTTCTCTGGGAAAGGCTGATTGTCTTAACTTTAGGTGACAAAGCATCAGTGGGAGTCATGACAATTTCTTAATGTCTAGATGGGAGGAGGATCTGGAAGGGATTCCCTATAGAATAGCATCACAGTAGGTCTCTGATGGCTTCACCTGGCTGATTTCATCTTCCATTGTCTTCGTTGCTTGCACTTGTGAAAGGATTATGGCAAGCCCATTAGTGTTGGGCTTTCCTGCCTAATCCTCTTTGAACTTATGATCTGGCCATGCTAAGGTCATCCTGACCTGGCTACAAACTTACAGTCAGCACATTCTCCAAACATGCTTTCAGCCACAAACTATATCTAATTTCTAAAAAAAATAACACATTCCTCAAAGTGGGAGTGTTGGGTGTGGTAACAACAGCTTTATTCAAAACAGTAGTCGTATAAGCTGTGCTGATCCTGGTGAAACTCACTCATATAGGCAAGTGTGATCTAACCCTAAATTCAGACAAAGTTTAATATGTTTCTTCATCTTGTGGTTATACTTTAAGGAAAGTATCCATTGGTTCCTTCCACAATGCCCTCATCCCCAGTTACCCAGCAGGTAGCTTGTTCAGCGGCAATATCCTATATCCCATATCTTTGCAGCTCATTGATGGCTGAAGGAGGTTCCTTGAACAATGCCCCCAACAGTACACCAGTGTCCATCTCCAAATTAGGTGATGCTTGTTGCTGGAACCTTGAGTTCAGAGGCTCACTTTGCTGGAGATTTTCTTCCCACCATGCATCTGAGTGTTGCAGGCATTTTGAACAAACATCCATGGGCTCATAAGCCTGTGTTGCATAACTTTACTCTCAAACATGGGGAACATTTTTTGAGTAGTCGTCATCCACTTTTTAGAAGCAACTCTCCCATATCATCACACTCCATCCCACTTTTTTCAGGACAGTTTGCAACCCTATGGCTTTTTTCACTCTCTCTGTATGATGTGATGTGATGTGATGATGATGATGGTAGACTTAGCTTTACCACCATCAACAGGTGGTGGAAGTGGTGGAAGAAAGAAGGGACAGGACATTTTTTCCTCTTGAGATCTTGAGATCTTAAGCCTACATAAACTTGATGCCAGAACAGTGGTTAAGATTTAATTTGGAAATGTAGAATTTCTGTGTTTCTAACATATGCCTTCAGAGCTAACCTGCATAGAATTCCCAGAAAAAATTACCATAACAACTGTTTCATCTCAGCTATCACTCTTGCTAAATAGAATCACTAATCTAAAGATAGACCAGTGCTTGAACAACCTGGGGGCTGCAGTCCCAGAAACTGACTTTCCCAAGCTTTGAGGTGGATCCATAAAGCATGACACTCTGGTCTACAAAATAAATCGCTTTGCTTCCTCTCAGTTCCAGGTTCTGCCTGATTTCTTTTTGGGGCAGAATGGCCAGCCACACATAGAACAAACCTATAGGAGACATATGTTATGGCACCTGACTGTTCAATAGTGCAAAATGGCGTCAGTGGTAATGGGTGTCGTTGGTAGCTCATAAGATTAGCCTATATATGCAGTCTTCTTTTATTTTGCTGTAAGCACAGAAATTTTTTTGAAAACCTAGCAATATTATATGTGTTGTTGGATTATGCTGCCTTTGAAAATGAGTTCTTTTGCTCTGATTTTTTTTTTTTTTTTTGTAGTTCCTGGAATACTGTGAAGCAAAAAGAGGAAAAATGCACCACTATTATATATTTTATGCGAGAGTCCCCAAATAACTGTAGAGAGAGAATGACAGTTCTTTTACACAACCCACTTAAGTTAAAGTATTTATACCAAGCCAACATCCTTAATCAGCTAACTATACTTAATTATAACAGAATTATGGATCTTCCTTTTAGAGATTCATGCATCCTTCTCTCTACTCATGCCCATTGTTTAAAGAAGGGGAATGTATACATGAAATATGAACGCGTATTGTGACTTAGATCTGTTTATCTGTTTTTGTCATAAGTCTGTGTGTGTGCCTTGGCTTTTCTGCACGTATTACCCTGAGTTATTTATCCCACTTTCTGCTTGTGGCATGAACTAGGCTGGAATCCATTGGTTGATCTATGGAGAGCTAGCAGCCATAATCCATTGAACAGGTACTTGCTCATCAATCAATGGGCATTAAGGCTGACAATGTAATTGTGATTGGTGGGTGGGTGGGTGGTACTGATTTGTACAAAGAGTTGCAATAGGCAGGGTTTTGATCTTTGCAAGTGCCATGATTCCAAGATCTTAAAATTAAATGATATAGTGATATATGCTACAGTAATATAGGTATAAAGTAGTGTAGAGACAAAATTCCCTTCACTGCTGCATCAAGTAAAGGAAAGGGTGGATATACCTGTGTGTTTTGGTTTATTCTACTTCTGATGTTTTGAAAATGCAACTTTTTTTCTCATCCCATCACCTCCACATTACTTTGCACATTTTTTGTCAAAAGTCCACACAAATATTTTTGCACAATTCTCCCGATATACACACTTTTGTATATTGTTTTTCCTAATGTATGCATCTTTATTGGATGAATGGAGGGATGGAGGGACAGATTATGCTTTTAAGCTGATGAATAAGAAAGGAGAGGCTCTGTGTGTACAGGGCATTAAAAATAAAAAGTACAAACATTACCAATAACCAGAGACAGCACAAAACAAAACAAGGCAACAAAAATAAAAACACTACAGCATATAAACTCCAAATTCAGTGGTCAGATAGAATAGTACCATAGCAGGCATGGGCAAAGTGCTTTCTTCGGATCACATGGGAACTCAAACAGTCACAGTGGCCTGTGACTCCTCCTGACTCCATGAGTTGTTATTTTTCTGGTCTCCCAAAGGAATGGATTTCCTGTCTTGGATGCTTATGGGAAGTACAATTCATTTTATTAATAGGTTGCAGACCCTCTTGCTACCGTTTAAACATCAAAAAATGCTCATTAAAAAAAACAGACATGGACTTCTGGCCACTTGTTTTACATTCTTCTTTCTTCTTTCTTGGCAAGCCATGTGGCCCTTGGATGATCCCAGAACCAGAAAAATGGCTCTCTGGCTGACCACAGTTGCTCACCCTTGATCTAAAGCACTGTGAGTAGTTCTTAAAATGCCTGAAAGAATAGCAAAGCATTTACTAAGACTGCTAGGTGGGAACTTGACAAACTTTTCCCAGGTTGCCATACCACAAACAGACTGCCACCACTGAAAACGTAGGGCCTTTCCACACTATGCTGTTATAGTGCTATTATTACACTTTTAACATCCTATGGAATCCTGGGGTTTGCAGTTTAGAGAGGCATTTAGAATCCTCAGCCAGAGAGCTCTTTGGACTCAGTAAACGACAAACCCCAGAATTCCACAGAATGTTGAAAGTGGAACAATAGCACTATAACAGTGTAGTGCAGAAAGCCCCTTAATCTCTTTTTTTACAAGCTGCTTCTCACATATGAGCTGCCTTGGGTCTCATGTCAGAGGAAAGAATTTTTTTAAAAAAAGGAATCAGTAAATATGTCTTTCATATGCAGTCTCTTCAAAACTAATGAAATCTAGCCAAGTTCCAGGCGATATATGAGTTCAGGAAGTGTTTGGTTGGTCTTTATTAAAAAGTGAATTAATAATATTTTTCCCTAAACCCTACTGGAGGAGGAGAGAATGACAGTCACCACCATCACGGCTAGGCATCACCAGAAGACTGTTCCACCAGCCATGTGTAAGTAGCTTTCAGTGCTGAGCAGAAATGTGGCCACCATGTCCTCATACTTGAGACATAAGCCTTCCTCAAATGTCAGTTAAGATAGACGTGACAGTCAGGAGTGCTTGTAATCAGCTTCAGTTGATATACCAACTATGCCCCTTTTTAGAATTGGAAGACCTAATGATGGTAGTACATGCACTGGTAACCTCAAAATTGGAATTCTGCAGTGTGCTGTACATTGAGCTACCTTTGCATCAAGTTCAGAAACTCCAACTGGTCCAAAATATGGCAGCCAGACTGGTCATCGGTACATCAAGGAGTGAGCATATCACACCAATATTAAAATCACTCCAGTGGTTGTCAATTAGTTTCCAGGTAAAATACAAAGTGTTGGTTATTACCTTTAAAGCCCTATGTAGTTTGGGTCCAAGTTACCTGCAGGATCACTTCCTCCCACACAATCTGCCCCATGCACTCAAGGCTTCTGGAGGTCATTTACTTAAACCAGCCATGGTCACCCAGAGGACCTTTCCATTGGCAGCCCTAGATTATGGAACGTCCTGCCAGAAGAGATTTGACAGTTAAACACACTGTTTGAATTTTAAAAAGTATTAAAGACCTATCTCTTCCAGTAGGCCTACCCAGTCAATTTTTAACTATGAATTTGAAACTGGTATATTTGAAATGGTTTTATATGTTTAAGTTGTATTTTAATCGTTGTTGTACCCTTGGGGAGAATTGGGTAAGAAAATTGTTGTTGTTGTTGTTGTTCCCAATACGAGCACAGTTCTACAAACAGGGAAGAGTAGCTCTGGGTTCAAGGAATCACTGTTCTTTCTTTCTCCAGCTAGGCCTTAATCTAGGCAATCCAGAGTGTGGTAAACATTTCCTTAAATTACACATTTTTATAAGCACTAATGCCTTCTTTTCACACTGTTGCATACTTCCTCTGAACAAAGCATTGTGGGGCAAGATCTCCTCAGTGTGCCATATTCCAATGTTGTTGGCTCCCCCACCCCTGCATTTTGCTGCATTTGCTATGTGGCTTAAAAAAAAAGAAAGAAAGAAAGAAATGCAGAGTCTCTGCTTGTTAATTTTACATGTGTTAAGTCCCTGACATCATTGGAGGTTGATTGAAACTGTAGAAGGTGCCTCTCCATCATCATAGCTGAAAAAAAGAATGGGATTGCAAAGTGAGGTAGACACTTTTGGCTCTATCAAGGTTAGCAGCAGTTGTACTGTGAAGGTAGAAGAGGATTAAGCACCAATGACAGCACCTTGGTGAGATAGGAAAAAGATGATACAGAAGTTCAGTGAAGAGAACCTATGTATCATTTTCTGGTCTGCCTGAAGATATTACATACACATTGAGTATTGCCAAGAAAACCCTATGATAGATTCACCTAAGGTTGCCATAAATTGGAAATGGCTTGAAAGCATACAACAACAACAACAACGCTAATCTCATTCTTCCTGGAACAACCCAATATTCTGGAATAAAGAGTAGTGCCAAACATTCCTGAAGTTCAGCAGCACACTGGATGGATAAGCTTCCTTAGGCAAGGCTCTCCAGAAACAGAGTACAAGTTTGGAAAAGGTCTTATGTTTAAAAAGCCTTTACTGTTGTGTACGTTCAAGTCACTTCTGACTTATAAAAACCCTAAGGTAAACCTATCATGGGTTTTCTGGAGCTAAAAGTATCTGACATTGCCAAGGTCATCCAGTGGGTTTCCATGGCTAAGTGGGGAATTGAACCCTGGTCTCTAACTCAAACTACTACGCCACACTGACTTTCTTTAAAAGCCTTAGGTAAGGATAGATGTGTTGTTTTCAGATTCTCTCCATTTCTTGTTATTCTGACCTTAAGTTCAGTTCATCCTTTAATGATGAACTTTGAGTATTTATTTGAAATGAATACTTGCACAAAACTACACAGCTGTGTGTATTTTCTGTATGCAGTTAAGCCTGATGTAGATATTTTGCCAGCAGTTTTCCTAGCATGTTTAGACCTGAAGCCAGAATTTTAATGAGGGTCTCAAGCAGAGTAAACCTATTGAATCAATGGGATTTCCATAAACGTTGACTTACCATTCAACCACTGATGAAATATGTCCACTGTACCAATAAGATTTAGACATTAACACATCAATTAATACATTTTTGTATTAATTTCCCCCAATATTCAGTCTGAGATATTATTGTTGTCAAATTGGAGAACTCAATTTCAAAATTCTGAGAAGTGCAAATTTATCTGAACAATTACATTTTGGATTGCACATCGGTTTAAAGTTGCAAACTTTAGTTATGCCTGCATTAAAATATACACAGAATAAATTTCTTCTCTTTCCTGAACAGCCCTCACTCTTGAACTTCTGAGAAGGGTTCACAAATTGGAGTTTCGTCTAATGATCTTAAAGCACAAGTCAAAAACTTTACTTTACAGACCTTAGGCAGAGTCTTTTACAGCATTGAAGGTCAACGCCATCACTGGGGCCAGAAACTAGCGCACAACCATTTTTTAAAAACTTCCGCCATGGATTATTTGCTGCTAGGTGTATTGGCACTCGTTATGTTGATCATTGCAAGTGTCATAGGAGATATTTAATTTCCTCTGTTCTCTCAAAGCACTGGACAAAATTAATAACCCGTTGGCTGCATTGGCCTTTTCTATAAGGCCACTTTTCATAAACGTACCTGAGCACCCATTTATTGTGGATGTCCAGAACTGATTCATTAAACTCATTAAACTTCAGCACAGCATAGACTTCTTAAAGAAGGATAAATAAGGACAGGGATAATGAGCTTCTCATGGATCTGCCAAATCTATTGGCTCGCCATGCGTTGAGGCTGAGATTGCTTCCTGAAACAAGGTGGACCTCTTCCTCCCCCCCCAACACCTCAGTTTCTAAGGTCAGTTTTTTTAAAATAATTGCTTGCAATAATGGTGTACTAACAGCATACTCAGAGTTCAAGTCATATACATCTATTTGACCATTCAGCTTCAAAGTTCTAGCAGTCACTCTGATATCAAAGGATTTGTCTGATGTTAATGACAATGCTCAAGTCAAATTGTTGCTCTCTCAGTAGGGTTGGGATCTTTCAATGAATTGCCTTTCTCTTTGAGGCATTTTCCTTTACTTGCATTTCCTTGCTCTTTAAATTGATTTCTGAGTTCATAGAGTGTTCGTTTCCAATGGCAAAATGCTGTCTTAAGAAATCCCTCTTCACTGTACATTTCAAATATTTTAGAAGGTGTATGAGATGTTGTATACATCAGAGTGACATGGTAGTTGCTTTGGACTATCAGATTTTCAATTGTGGGGCATTCCCTGCTCCATTGACATAAATGCTTCAACTTAGCATCTCAGATATTTCCCTGTACCTGGACACTACTGTATACTAGTAGGCCTGCACATCACCCATTTGTGATGTGCTCTCCAAAACCCACAGATCCTCTACTTTCCTGTCATTTGTTACCCTGATTTCTGGGGGTCCCGTGAGGGACACCTAAATGCTCTCCAAATTATACAAGTTGGAGAAATTAGTCAAAGAGCACAAGTTAGCAATGCAAGAGGCAGGATAACGTAGCGAGATCTTGAACCCAATGTCTACGGGGTCAGGCCGAGTCAAGGAGCAAACAGATGTGAAATAATAATTGGTGTTTTATTAAAATACAGTCAAACACGTGTATGCCACACACTCACACAGATAACTATAAAGGTTGGAGTGGGATAGACGGATTCTGAGAGGAAGTTTGGTATGGGAAATACTGCACCTGTCCTGAAGCCCGGGTAGTCTGAAGATAGAGTTCATGGATATGGAGGTTCTCAGTACGTGGGACTGAGGGGAAGGCTCACCAAGCAAAGTGGCAGCAAGGCAGTCCAGCAATTCGAGCAATCCAAAGAAGTGCTCAAAGTCAGGGGTTTTTATAGGGGAAATTGCGGCTGTAGGCTAGTCCATTCTTGGGGAAAACAATGAGTTTGGGGCTGAAGACAAAGCCTCTGAAACAGTGGTTCTCAACCTGAGGTCCCCAGATGTTTGTGGACTTCAGCTCCCAGAAGTCCCAGCCACTATGGTCAATGCTCAGGGCTTCTGGGAGCTGAAGTCCAAAAACATCTGGGGACCCACAGGTTGAGAACCACTGCTCTGAAAGGTCAGAATTTAGCATGATTGAGTTAGGTCCAAATTGTCAATAAAGTAGCCAGTATGCAAACGTGGGGTGCTTGATGCTTGAGTATTCGGCTCGTCAAACTGCCTGCTCGGGGCAGAGAGTTCTTTGTAGGTAATGTGCATACATAATGAGGGTACTTGCCAAGAGGTCTCCTGAAGTGGCAGTTTGGCTATTTCTGGCCTGCCTGTATTGTTGTTAAATATTCCAGCAATTAGTGACCGAGCCTGTTTGCGTGCTTGTCGGGGGGCCTCGCAAGCACGTGGGAAGGAATAGGTAAAGAAGGCTGAATTATTGATATCAAAATGATATCTGGTGCCCCCCAAGTTTGGCTAGAAACTGCGATAACACACTACCTATCTTGCCACAGGATAAAAGCATTAAAAAAAAGAGCACTTCACCATTAAAAGTAATTTGGGGGCATCATTTTCCCTGTGAAACAAAGTGCCTTCTCTATGCATACCTCACTAATAAGCAAATTTGTATTCCCAGAAGACTCCAGCCAGTATTCATCTCCTTATAAACAAGGCACATGGAGAACACAGGTCTAGACCTGCAATGAAGGTATTATATGACATTGTCACTTCCAGAGCCGAAGTCCTCCAATTTTAGCCACTGGCTTGAACAAACATAATGTAAATAAGCATGCAATCAAACTGGCTTGGACTAAGATTAAAGTCCTCAAAAATCTACTCCATA